>CM031379.1:29943373-30100660 GCA_018290095.1 Polypedilum vanderplanki | reverse complement strand
TAACTCCAACAGTTTTCTAAAACTTAAAAATTGCAATTTTCCATTTTTTCTCAATGTCATTTTGAAAATCTTTGATTATTCTTTGTAGAAGCATCAGAACTCAATCAAATTGCTTATTAAAAATAGATATTGAAATGAAGAACAAACTTTTGTATAATTTTTAGTGAAGAATCAAGTAGAAAAGAGCAAGAACATGAATTTCTTTAGATGGGGCTATTTCAATTTCGCACCAAAATATCTACAATTTCAAATATTTCTTTAAATACTCAATGAAATGAACTTAAAGTTAATTCATAAGATGTCTTTTCAAAAGATCTTTCTAATGATATATAAATGATTGTAAAGCTCTCAGTAATTCACGAAATATTTCCAATTTTTTAGGTGGGGCTATTTCAATTTTGCTCAGTGTATCTGCTTTTAATTTGAAAGTGTCATTGCCTTGTCAAGAGATAGAAAAAGTCTTTTTTTTTGTGGTATGATGTGGAGCAAAATGAGGTAAATAATAAATCGATGGGTGATTTGAGGAAAGGCACGCAGCAGTTACAGCAACGGAAAGCAGCATCACAGAATCGATTAAAATCTCTTCTTTTCTCGCCTTTTGAGCTCTTTAGAAATATGCGGAGAGTAAAAAAATTGATTTAAGCTTCCATTGCCACATCTCTAATAATATTTTTCTTTTCTTTTACTCTCTCTATGTTCATCTCATCTGGGTTTGGCGAAGAATTAACATGAACGAAAAAGTCATCCATCGTTTTTTGGTATCCCAGAAAATGACTTACGATACACACAATTCAAAAATACAATTCCATGTAAGTATATAAATTTCGAGGTCGATGCTAAGCGATTAAATAAAAATGATAAAGGAATGAATTGAGAGCCATTTCTCCGAAAAATTGGTTTCATAATGCGATACCATTTGTCGTTTGTAAGACGACTATAGTCGTCGTATGTTGTTATCGATTGTAAAAAGAATGTTAACCATTTATATAATTTTCCTTCTTGCTTTGTTTGGCTTGCATTTGGCCCAAGTCAAGTGATTCATTATAGAATTCAGAACGAGTTTATTTGGCTTGAGTGATTTTTTTTAACCTCACAACCTGATCTTTCTTTTTCTTTCAATCCCGTAAACGGTATAGAGATTATATTTTATGTGTGTGTATATATACTTATGTTTAGGGATAAAGAAATTAATAATTTATGCCATCTCACATGGTCACCATAAGATCATAAGAGACAACCTCCAACTAACGGCTCTTTCTCGCCTCGGCATACAAATTGTGTGTCACTAGTAGTAACACGACTCATATAATATGAGAACGAAATATAAAAAAAGCATGTAAGATGAAGAAGAATGGTGCATTACTGCCATTGTGCCAAAACACATTCGAAGTGAGTGTATAGAAAATATAAATTTATTAAAAAGAATGCACATTCTCTTTTTGCGCTTGAATTCTACACAAATAGAATGCGCACAGCGATTGGAATGTACAAACAAGCAGTTGTTTGCTCATTTCCTCATTGAATGGTCAAATTACCGTGTGGCTGCAACAATAATCATCTTTTTATTTCGTGAACAAAACACAGAAAGAGAGCTTGAGATCCTCATCAAGCTATCCATCAAAATCTTCTGACTACCTCGAATTGTTTGCGACTGTTGCAGTTAAAGATATTGAAGACTCATCCGACATGTGTACAGTTGTGTTGCTTATAAGTAACCATATTAAACATCAATTATTATCGAATCTTCTCCTCTCTTGCACACACAATTTCGGGTAACAGCAACCTTGCGGGCATATTTGCAAGCAAATTCATCGACTGACTGACTGACTAACTAAATGAGTATGTCGACATACAAAGAGAAAGAGAGATAGATTGGAATGTGTATCAAATGCCTATAAATGCCCAACGGCATATTTCCCTTCATACAGTGTGTTTTCAAACTTGTCATCCATCCATCCATCTACCTCATTCAATCTCGCATTATCTGGGGTCGCAACTCTTGAGAGTTTTATACTATTCTTGAAAAGTATGAAAAGAAAATTTGGAGCAAATGCTTAAGATGATGATTTTGTGTCTTTTTATCAAGATAAAGACACTGGTTTTCAATTAATTGAAGATTTTATAATAAATCTCTGTCAGTTGTCAGTTTATGGCTCGAAGGCCTGAGAACTCTTTGATCGAGTTTGATTTTTAGCGCATTTTTGAAAACAACAATGCAGCTTATACATTCACTTGGCTGGCTGGCTGGCTGGCTGGCTGGCTGGCTGGCTGTCCCTCTGAGATCTCGAAAACTATAATAGCTAGCGACTTACGGTTTTTTGTGTTAGATTTGTGCTAAAAAGTTAGTGCGGCGACGCTTATTTATATTTCTGTCACTAGTCATATAACTTGGGAAATTGCGAATTACTTTTTCATTTTGAAAATTTGTAAAAAAATTTTTTTCGCGAAGTTGACTGCGATCAAAATAATTTTTTCAGCTGCGCGTAACCAACTTCGCGTATTTTGAATTAGATCGTTATTTTCAAATCAACAAAATTTATTATAAAAACGATTCCGAGAATTTCAATAGATTAAGATTATTAGCAGCAATTACATTACTGGAGGTTTTCATAAAATATATTTCTATATGAAAATGTGAGCAAAACAAAAAATAGCTGCTAAATTCCTAATTGACTGCTATTTGCTACAACTTAAATTTCAATTATTTCATTCGAAACAGTATTACAAATGAAATTTCCTATACATTTGAAATTAACTTCAACCAGTATATCCTATCACATGAATTTGTTTTTCAAACTCATCAAATATTTCTGTAATTTGTTATAAACTCTGATCTAGGCACCAAAAATGCGCTTAAGTACACCGATCTGCAACACGGGTACTTGGTCACTGGTTTTGATTCCTGTTTGGTTTTTTTGATTCGAGTTTGATTTTTTTTGATCCGAGATCAAACTGGAATCAAAAAAAATCAAACAAGAATCAAAAAAATCAAACTAGGATCAAAAAAATTTCAAAAACTCGGATCAAAGAGTTCTCAGGCCTTGATGGCTACATTATTTTTAAAATAAAATTTTTGAAATTCATAAAGTACATAAAAATTTAAAAAAAATTTCAAAAATTGATTTGGAAAGATATAGAACTATTTATATTGAATTAAGAAAGTATCCTGGTAGTGTCACTTGACCGCTAAGGGATTCGAAAAAGGTCCGCGGCCTGTAACTACGATTTTTCGAATTCATTTAAATTTCAAAAATATTGTTGATAAAAAACTTTAATATCATTGTCTGACTGTAAAATAATGTTTCTCCACATTAAAGATATTGTTTTGTAGTTATATCAGATATTATTTTACATAATTTCACCTTAGAAATTCCATTATTTGGATTTTTTGTAAAAATAAATTTAGAAAATTTTGTTCGAAAGTGCCATTTTTTTCGAAAAGGGGTGTGAAATGTTTGAAATTTGAAATTTGCAACGGTCAAAAACTTTTAATGACCCTAACAGGGAAAGTATAAATGAAGTTCTTTTCAATCACTTAATGTTTTCGCCTTGAAATTATTATGTGAATGATAGAAAATAAAGAAATTTTGAGAAAGAAAAGGTTTAACACACTTTTGAGAAATCATTAAGAAAGCGCGAATCGAATTCATGGGAAGAAGTAGAATAAATCGATTTATCGCCTCTTGTGATATTTGTTAATGTCATAAAATAAGGAATTCCAACAATGAACAATTTTTTTCTGTGTGCGCTCTGGAAGCAAAAAACAATTTGGTATGTGATTGAGGAAATACTGATGGAAGTTCCAATCTTCAATCACTCTAAATACTCATTTCTATAATGAGTTGACGAGCAGTAGCAGCGACAGCAATCCGACGAAACGTGTTTGAGTGCAAAAACACCAAATCGGTTACAGAATCTGCGTTGCGATGAAGACGATGAAGTATGTGTCAGTAAGTAGTTGAATTTTGTCGGAAGGGAATCAAGAAGAATTTTTTATGTGCACGAGAAAGCAACAGTACAGTGAAGTAAAGGAACGAAAAAAATTTTGATGATAAAAAATAAATATAAGCTCATGTAATGAATTAGTAATCAGCTTGTTGATTCCGCTTGTGGCTGATGATATGATAGAGTGAGATAATGACACACAGCGCGACAAATTGGATAAAATTGGAGTGAGAGAGAGTGTCAATTTGGACAATGCCATTTTTATGGTTATTTTATATGCTTATGTTCATTTGCATTATTGAACTTGGCCTTGACTGTCGGAGAGTCACAGTTTATGTGAATATATAGACATCATCTTTTTATTTCATCGCTTCTTCACATGTCTCTCTCTCGCTATATGACGACGACGACGATGATGATGATTTTTTTATATTCCCAAACCCGTGGTTAGTCAACTACTTCACTGACTAGGTATATATCGCATATATATTTTTTTGTATGGTAAAAAAATCCATAGAGCGAATTGTTTTGCAAAAGAGGCAATTGTATATGATGATTCAATCATAAAAAGACTATGTAGCCGTGTGCTGAGCGCTTCTCTGTCTCGAGGAAAAATTCAATTCGTGTAATAAATTTTAGAATATGTATAAATACATTCTTGCTTTGCTTTTGTTTTTTTATTTCATCTCTTTTTATCCATCGCTTGTTCTCTACCTAAAAAATAGAAAAGAAGAGACTCGTGATTCCCTCAATTCTCAATTGAGTTTATTTGTAAAAAAATAGGTAGACACAATGATATCAAGCCATGAAAACTAAATACACTCACCGCAACACTCAAAGACTATAGTAGAAAATAGTAATGGCAAAAGGAAATACTCAGCAAAATAGTGATCATGAATGTTTAATGTCTGGACGAGATGAGTTCATTTATTGTTCGTCATTAAACCAATTCATGAGACTATGAGGTTATAAAAGGTCAAAAATATCTATTTCAATTCTGCCAAGCATTTGCATAAAAGATAAGCAATAAGAGGGACTCTTGTTGTTTTATGTTTTGTATGTATACAAGCATAAAATGAAAATGAAATTACTTGAAAAAGGTTGAAATAACATTCAATTTTAGATTTTATAGAAAAGTATTTTAAATTGTTTACGATTTCGAAAATAAAAAAGAATTTTAAAAATTTGTAACAAAAAGTTTTCGATTTAAAATTAATACCAATTAATAACATTCTATTTTAATTTCTAAGATTTGAATTATTGTTTTTTAATTTACTGCGTATTTTATTAAAATTTAATTTGTGTAAAATTTAGCAAAATTCCAATAAAACAATTTTTTTATTTTACTAATTTTAGAAGAATAAACTTAAATTTCATCTCAAACAATAAATGACTAAGCAAAAAAATCCACAGTATCTTTTTCTAATTTTTGCCGTAATTTTATTCACATTAATCCCTTGACAATCATGTTCATCAAAATGAAAAGGCAACTTTTCTCGACCTCTCCAACATTCGAGTGTGATGCCATGTAGTTTCTACGTTGTTTGTTATGTCCTTTTTTTGTTTTGTTCAATGAATGAGTGTGCAGGCGAAAGAGAGACAGAAAATTATTGCTGATTACTTTGCTATAAAATAGGACAAATGTCAAGTCATTTATCAGAATTTTGCCTGACTATGGCAGCAGCAGTAGACAATACTGAAAATGTAGTGCTGCCAAAAAAAATTGTATTTTGTGTACATGCATGTTCCACAAAAGACAACAGCTGAACGTTTACCATAAAATATGTCAGCTAGGCACGATGAGAGCGAAGCTTTTAGAAGAGAGAAAAAAATATTCATGTGAGCGCATGATGTGGCTTTTAATTAGTTAAAAATTTATAGAGATGTTGTGCCATGTTGCTAGTGTTATGCGGCAACAGCATTGATAAAAGAAGCAATTTAACAAGAACAAAGAAAATGAAAGAATAAAAGAAAGAAAGAAGAAATTTTAGTGAATTAAATTTTTTTCCTACTTTAAAGCACGAAAGCAGATAATGCTTCGTAAATTAGTCATATTTTTAATCAAATTAAAATGTAATTATGTGATATTCCCATAAATCTTTAATTAGCAATTTTAAAACTAGTTTTTAATATATCATGCATGTGAATTAGGTTTTAAAAAACTTTTAGTGGCATTTTATTTAAATTAATGTGTTTGCGAATAAAAAAGCATTTATTGATTTTTCGATACAATAAGCTCTCTCAAATTTTGTGATTAAATTTGCATTGTTACTCTGCTGATTAAAAATACAAAAATAAATTCATTAAAACAAGAGAAAATGAGAGAAAAATTACATTCACATCTGGTGAAAATTATGAGAGTCTGGCATCATGCGAAATTATATTTGTATTAAATTTATACTGGCTTTGTTTGTTTGTTTATTTTATCCAAAAAATTGTTGCCAAAGTTTATCAAATAAATTTTTGGCTTTAAAATTTAAATTTCATTTCCGATAACTAAATCAGTTCAGAAAAGAATGGAAACTCAATAATAATGCAAATGTCAATAAAAATGAATTTCCTTTTTTTTGTATCATCCCCCTATCAGTAACACAGTAAAACATTTTTTATAACAATATCGATGTGAAGCCAAATTGGAAATTTATTTAAATTTAAATGTCGAAGCAATTGACAATATTTGTTGAATTGCAATCGAAAGAGAGTTGATGATGAGATATTTTGAGATGTTTTCATGATAAACATTTGCATCATCTCAAGTGTCATAAAAATAAAAAATTCCGTGCAGAAGCAAAATGAAAGCGATATCAAGGTTATACAACCGAATGTCAATTGCTTTTATCCATGACTGGTGTCAATGATAACATTGATGATTGTTGAAGAATGAGTGAAAGAGATAACAAAAAATACTACATTTGACAAAAATTTACACAGAAATGTTATATTTGAAATCCTTTCAGCCTCTCGTATTCTCATTCTTTGTATATTTTACAAAGAAAATAATTGAAATTCAGGATGGAACAATCGATAAAAATTATTAAATTTAAAATTTTTAGGATCATTTTTAAATAATCTTAAAACTAATTTTTTGTTTATCATCAATTTTGAAACTAAATAAGAAAGAATTTTTGAGTTTCTTTAATTTTAAACTTTTTCTTTCTTTTTGTTTTAAGTTTAAAATTCAAAATTTTAGATTTATCAAATATTTTAGAACCACAATTATTTCATTGAGTCATCCTAACATATAATCTTCTTCCTTTGTGCATAAACGTCATGCACAATATCACTTTTCATTTCTGTCGATTTGTGAATTGCCTCACACAATTCCCTTCGTTTATGCTAGCACTATGTTGTGTTATTCCATTGATGTGAAAGAGTGACATATAAAAAAATCACTTTATCGTTTTGCTTCACAAAAATTTCATTTCTTTCTTCCGTAACATGCGCGCAAGTGAATGAAAGAGAGGAAGTTCGCTTTTGAGCTTTTTTTAATAATTCTAATGGGAAAATGTGAAAAGAGCGACAGTAGCAGAAGAACAGAAGAATGAGAACATTTTTATTCCCATTCATCCCTTCAATTGACATAAAAGAAGAGAAAATGAACGTAAAATGACAGAAGCCTGATTGTACAATAGAACAGAAGCCTTTCAAGCGATAATTTATGCCTCAATTCGTCCTCTAGTTTTCTCGCTCTCTTTTTCTCGTAAAGTCATTTAGAGAATAGCAGCAGAGAAAGAAAAAAACATTTTATTACATTTTCCATTTCCTATGTTTACGGAATGTCCTTACAACAATCCCATTTATTGCTTTTTGCCTTTTCTCTCTGTTTTTCTCGCAAACAAAAACAACAAAAAGTAAAAATGCCTCGATTTACTTTTCTTTCTCATCTCATTGTCCTTTTTTACTTCAACATAACGACATATGTATGTTTTTATGTACAAATATGCCGAAAGGGAATGAAACAATGAGAGGCACACTTCGTAATGCTTGCTTGTTTGCTTTTAAATAAAAGAGATCGAATAGGAAGAGAAGCGGAAGAAAGCTTTTCTTTATTCCATAACTCTAGAGATTGTAATTGAGTATGCTGCCAAAAGCGAGCAAAAAATATCAATATGTGAGGTGGAAACAGTGAAGATGGAAAAAAACAGTTTTTATTGCCGCATCTTCTGTATGCAAATAAGCTATAGGGCAAAGTAAAAAAGACAAATTTTTTCTAGCTTCTTTTTCATGAAATGATGATTAGAAAATCTTATTGTAGAAAGCAAGAAGAGAAAAAGGAAAAAATATAATATTCATATAAATTGAATTTAATGAGATGAAAGATTGCCATGGGACAATAAAGATAAGAGCGAGAGTGAACTCTATAGACGACGACTCGAGAAAAACATTTTTAGATACTTATGAGAGTTTAACAGAAGCGCAGAATGAAAAACTTTGTCCTTAATGTGGAATTTTTATTATTTTTCTACAATGAAATGAATTTTAGAGCGGAAATTGCAATTTGCGGTTGTTGGTAGTCAATTTCTGGTTTAATGGTCTGGAAACATTATTGAAATCGATTCGAATTATATGTTAAAGACTTTAATGGAATTGTTAGACTCAAAGAACGGCAATTAATGAAAGAATCTTGTTGGAAAATTTTAAACATAATTAATTTCGGTATTCGATTTATTTGCCCTTCAGGGCGAGGTGTTGGAATGTAAATGAGCCTTTCATTTAAGCTCATTTTAATGTTTTCACCCTTCGAATTGCTTAACTTATCAAGAGAGAGCAAAAAATCTTACTAATTTTAAATTCATTTTGCTGGCATAGTCAATTGTTAATTTACCTACCTTAAAATAAACAATCTACATAGAAGAAAACTTAACTTACGACAAAACTTAATTCATAAAACAAACTTTTCCGCATTTCATTTTCGAGTTGTTTTTCGGATTTCCTTCATCAGTGCTTCACAAGACTTTTCTATACTGTTGTACATTTTCATTTTGTAATTTTCTACATTGTGAAGAGGATTGAAACGGAGATTGGTACTTGAAAGCTACATGCTTGGCATTGAAAGCATCTAGAAAGAGTAAACCAAAGAAAGAAAGAGAAAAAAGAAATATTTTTCAGCTTGCACAGGCAGATAAGAGTGGAAATGATGGCAGACGGAAAACAAAGAGAAATGATATTGTATTGATGTGGATATGCAAATGTCGATAAGGCGCTTCTCATCCTACTTTCATATCGGATCAATATTGTTTCTATACGACGAGGTATATGCAAACCAATAATCAACCATAGCTACTGGGATGAGGGATGAAACATTTTTTATATATCCTTAGAAACTTGAATAAAAATAGCCATCAAGTTTAAACATTTTCAACCCTTTTATCAAAGTTAAATAATTTTTTATTGAAAATTTATAAGAATAACGGACAAAATAAATTTAAATTGAAAATTTCTATCATGAACCATTTGTTTATCTTTTAGCGCATTTTGAACAAATGCAGCTTATACATTCACTTTGTTCGGCTGGCTGGCTGGCTGGCTGGCTGGCTGGCTGTCCCTCTGAGATCTCGAAAACTATAATAGCTAGCGACTTCCGGTTTGTTGTGTTTGATTTGTGCTTAAAAGTTAGTGGCGCGACGCTTATTTATATTTCTGTCAATAGTCATATAACTTGGGAAATTGCGAATTACTTTTCCATATTGAAAATTTGTAAACAAAATTTTTTCGCGAAGTTGACTGCGATCAAAAAATTTTTCAGCTGCGCGTAGCAAACTTCGCGTATTTTTGAATTTGATCGTTATTTTCAAATCACCGATATTTATAAAGACGATTTCGAGAATTTTAATAGATCAAGATTATTAGCAGTAATTACATTACTCGAGTTTTCATAAAATATATTTCTATATGAAAATGTAAACAAAATCATAAATAGCTGCTAAATTCTTAATTGACTGCTATTCGCTTAATTTCAATTATTTCATTCGAATTCTCACAAATATTACAATCAATTTCTATACATTGAATTTACTCAATCAGTATATCACATGAATCTGTTTACAACGCATCTAATTTCTTAATTTGTAACTGATTTAGACAAATGCTTAAGTCGACACGATTGTCACTGTTTGTTTACATTTTAAAAATTAAAACATTTTCATAATTTCTCAAATTCTGCTATTGTTAAGGTTTCCTAGACTTAAAACAAGCTAATTGAAAAAAATAAATAGCTTAGCAGAAAATTAAATTATTTTAGCTACTCTATTTGCCATTTAACAAAATTTTATTTGTCAACTTAAACAAAATAAATCTAAAATAAGATTTTTATTTAAAAAAATTGCTTTTAAAGATTTAAAATATTGTTCTTCTTTGTTTGCCAATAAGTAGACCGAAATCCAATGGTGTCCCATGATGCCTTTTATTTAAAAATTTCATAATGTTGACCTCTTTCTTGTGTTGCTCCTTCGTTGAAGTAGAACACGACCCACGAAAAAGAAAAACATAAAAAGTATCAGATCGAAGAAGTAAGTGGGTTGCAGATAATATTTAACAAGCAAACTTTTCTTTTTCCACTTATATTTTCTATCACTTTTCTTACTTACTTACAGTTTGTAGAAGCGCAAATAAATATTATTCATAACCATAGCAGCAATTCATTATGAACGTTATACTTTTATTATAAGAGTAAGCTAGAAATGAAATGCAGAAAATTTGTTATAGACTTCGTTGTCAAGCAGAAATCCTTTGTCACAAAATGAAATTATTACCCACAAGTCCTGTGTCTGCTTTATTCCTTACAGACATGCACAGACAATAAAAATTGGAAATTTTGAAATGCACTGTTCCATCAATAGCATCAATAGGCAGTATATATGATATATAATAACTGAATAAAAAAGAAGCGAGAAAAAGAATCATCATAAATCCACAGATGTGTGAAAAAGGCGAGGTTATAAAAGGAGCATTAAAAGTATATCAATGGAACCCTATTTTTATCTCGTTAAGCAACAATGAACCAGTCGTCAGGAAAATAAAGGATGCTGCTGTTGTTGTTTGGTTGTGCTTGAGATATAGACACACTTATAATATTGAGCAACTGCAAATGAAGTGTACGTTTGTACTCTGCTAGGTTGTGAAATCGATTTTTTCATACTCGCATTCAATGTGAAGTAGTAAAAAGAGATTTTACGTAAAAAGAATTTTTTTTCTGTACTCTTATTAATATTAAATAAGAGAGTAAGACATCATGAAAAAGTAAGTAGGTGTGTGTGTATAAAAAATACACATAATAATAATATAAAAGAAGGAGATGAAAGTGAAAATGAAAAATTGATCCCATGGGAATTGCAGCAGAGGACATTTAGATTTGTTTGTATACTCAAGGATTCATATTTGTAGAAAAGAAAAAAAAAACTGAAGCAGGTTGAATGGAATAAATAATAACAAATAATTGACATTCGTATTTATTAGCAAATAATAAATTCTTGATTTATAAAAATAAACTTTAATTGGATTGATTCATGAGAATCACAAAAATAAAAGGTAAATAAAACATTTTAATCAAGTGAATTCTCGGAAATCTTTTACTTAAATATTTAATTTTTTCCCTTTCAGTTGAAAAATCCTTCATTCATTCATAAATCAATCCATTCAATTCATACGTAACCTCTATATACTAAACAAAAACTATAGAGAAGGTATTTCAACACTTGGGAGATAAGAAATCGAAATTAATGGTTTCTCACTAAACGACCTTTCACGATACAAAAAGTTGCAACTCTATGCTTATTATATTGTGTAGGGAATAACTACCTACTCAAAAAAAATTATAATTAAAAATTTGTCTTTGAAGTTTTATTAAATAAAATATTTTAAAAATTCATTTCATTGGCTATTTAATAAATAAATATATTTTTATATAAGAAAATTATTGTTTATAAAGTAATTTCAGTTTTAATTGATGTTTCAATACGATTCATTTGATTTTTTGTTTACATTTAAAAATTTTCGTTAAAAATTATTTTCTTCGTTAAGTTTTTATATTTTCGTTAAACTTAAGGTAAATTTTTATTTTACAGATCACAACACTTTTTTTCTTCTAAAATACACATGCAGGGAAGTAATAAGAAATGTCATCAAAAATATATAATAAAAAAATCTCAGAATGCGAATATGTTGAAAAATTCATCCAATTAAAGAAGAAAGATCTAAAAATTCATAAAAAAAATCCATTCATTTACATTCAAATATCGTAACGCATAATTTTATGATTTTTTCCACGCTGGATTTCACTTTTTCATATGTTTTTATGTTTAGGTAAAATTGTGCCGGAAAATCTCTCAATTTTTCATCCTTTTTCTCTCTTTTCAATGAATTTTTCTCTCACTAGAAACAACATCCTTTTTTGTGAGAGAATTTAGAAAAACATTCATGTAAAACATTGCAGCATCCTTAGTGAGTTAGCAACATTGAGGAAAAAAAGAAAATCCTTTCGGCATGTGTTTCCGCATGAGAAGTGGAAAATTGAATTAAGTCACGAACGTGTCATCACTCTAAAAAGCTTTAAGCGGATATTGTTTGAATCAGATGCAGGAAACTTGATGACAATGGAACTCCTTAAACATTTGAAATGAGAAAAAAAGCTTAAAAAATTATTACCATTGACCTTAGAGGCGTGCTTGTTATTCTAATCAATTTGCAAGAGAGAATTCATTGAAATTTTTACAATTTAATGAATGGCCAGAAAGGCGAAACGATCAACACACTTTGCTTTCTAAGATGCACCTCCAGTTTTATTCAATTAAGGTCTGAGTATACAATAAGTATCAATCGGGGTCTTTTTTTACCCATCGGACATGGCGCGAGATAGAAATAAAAAAAAAGAGGCAAGAACCGCGCTTATTAAATAAACATGTACGCCATGAAATTTTTTTAATACTGATTGTTAGGTAATCACAGAAATCAATCGCACAATGCGCAAGCAAAAAAACACATAAAAAGGCATTGTTGCATAGCGTAATTGAATTATACACACAAAGGCGAGGAAGGAATAGCATTCTCTGGTCTTTATCTTCATCCACTATGGAATGAATACTCTTAAGTTGCGAATTGAATTGCGATGATACATAAATTATTGCTAATCATCAAATATTAATCTACACCGTGCGATTCCTTAAGATGTAACAAAATATTTTTTTGTGCATGAATGCATGCTGAGGAGCTGCTCAATTAATTGATTGTTTGAAAAATTAGCTGATTATAACGAGACGTTGAACTTGAAATTTTCTATTTAAGATATGAAAAGAATTTTAAAATTTAACAAGAATTTGCCTGCAAAATAAAAAAAGAATTTTTAATTTGTTATCACTAAAGTGTCAAGTTATCTTAATAGACTCAATAATGAAAGTTAACAATTTTTTGCAAAAATTCCTTTTGTTTACATTTTGATTAATTTCGTTAAAAATAAAATTTATTTCGTTAAAAATATTCGTTAAGTATCATTTAATTTGAAAGTTTAAATCGTTGAATTGAAATTGCCAAAACATGACAAGTAGCAATTACAGGAGAAAAACAACAACTTTTTTATGATCAATATGAGATATGGATCTCATCCATGTAATGATGAGATGTCAACATACTTCAACAACATCCATTCACTTCAATATGAGAAGATGACAACGATGATTTGTTTTCAAGAAGCAACAGCAGCAGCAAATCAAAGTCGAAGGTCATTCAATCAAGAAGCATCCTTCAAACGTTAACTGCACTTTCTAAATGTCAAAAGCGTAACTGCAATTTAATTTAATCAGGTTTAGGCGATAATAAAAATTTGTTTCAAATTCCATCCATAAAGAATTGCCTCGTAAACATTATTAGTGCAGTCTCTACATGAAGTGGCAAAATTATTATTTTTTAGTATTTTACTATATATATTTGCAAAGCTATCATTACAGTTTACCTTTTTTGTAGCGAAAAAAAAACATAGATCAATTACACTTTTAAATGACCGTGAGGGGAATAATTAAAACATATATTATGAAGCATAATTGACATGTTATTAAATTTAAAAGTATTGTCGGCATTTAACAAAGACGATGAAACTGTCCCAAAAAACCAATTCTCTTTCTCATATTCTCTCTGGTGCAAAAAAAAAAACAGGAAATTTTTACGAGAGATGATTGGAATGAGTTTCTAACGGTGTCGAATGCAGCCTTAAAGCTTTCATAATCATGAGCAAGCACTAATAGTGTATAGCGCGAGCTCATTCATACAAATCTTTAAGTGCAATTTACAAGTGCACATGTCGTCGTGTTGGCGCTTGAAAAGGAATTTTCTATATACCTAAAGAGGCAGGAAAATGCAGCATATAATCATAAATATTTAAATTACGCTAAATAAAAAATCGTAAGAATTGAGCTTGAATGTTATTATTATTATGTGATTAAATCTTCTTTCAACCGCAATTAGACAAGAGAGAGAGAAATAGAAAAGCAATGCAGATGAAATGAAGATAATTTAATGGCTCAATGAGAATTCTTGCTTTTAATTGTGCATTCTAATTGGATTTTTACTATGTGAATTGAATTATTCATACGCAATTGAGAAATTTAGTTGCAAATTATTTCACTCTGCTTCTAATTATCCATTCTTGTTTCTCACCATAATCAAGACTTGTCAACTTTTTGGAAATTTCTTTCATTATTAATTTAAAGAAATTTGATTGAATAAATGATAAAAACTTTATTTATTAGAGAGTTTTAATTACTTTTTAAGCTTGATTAACTTTTATTTTCATCTACTACATAAGAATTTTACTTTAAAAAATGACAATTTAAAAGTAAACATTAGAAATATTTATACGGAGAAAAATATTATATAATTGGCATAAAGTTTTTAAAATTTGTCCCTATAAAGTCAAATTTAAAAGCGATAAAAAGAAAATTTTATGACAGAAACATTATATAAGAAAGAAACATATAACACTTATAAATTTTCTTTTTAACGCTTTTAAATTTGACTTTAAAGGGACAAAACTAATAAATTTTTTCCGTATAGAAAAATAAAGTTAAAATTCTTCATTTCTTATACTTTTATTATTGAAATCTTTTACAGTCTAGTTTAAACTTTTGTTAATTTATTTCAAATCATGAGTTTTTATTGAATTTAAAGCCAAAAAAGTTAGCAAGCCTTGATTGAAAAATGAAATTGAACTTGAGTTGATCTTCATAAATATTTCTTACAAACCACGTAATGATACAGTTAGCGAGAACTTTATAGTGATAAATCATATAATTAAAAATCATCACAATGATTAACGATCAACTCTGATGGTTTTTATGAGCACAAATCGAATCGTGCGCACAAGAGAAGCTTTAACATTCACATGAATATAAAAACCCAAGAATTTTTAGAGTCTTTTATTTTATTGAAATCTTTTTAGCAATAAATTTATACACACATATACGAGAGAGGTTTTTTGCGATCTTTTGAGTTATAGATCAACCTTACATACGGTCATAAAGAGAGAGAAAAAATAGAAGAAGTAATGAGAAAAGAAGAAGAACAAAAAAAAGCAACGTAGAAAAGAAGATTCATTCACCTTTACAAAAAAGCGCACATCGGCATACACAGCATAAAAACAACATAAAAATGAAAAAAGATTCTTTTCTTCTACTATAAAAAATAGAGTTTTGCGTTCAGCGATAACGATAAAAGAAGGAAAGAGTGAGAGAGAACAGAAAGTCATATATATAAAATGTAAAATAGTTAGCAATGATGACGGACTTGTGCAAAGCATAAAGCATATGCACAATAATAATAATAAAAGGAGAAGAATCGACCATTAAGTAAAGTTACACATTGGATCATTGCAGGAAATTTAATTATGATTTTGTTCTTGCGGGGAAGTTCGTCTGCTGTCATTACCTGAGTTGAACATATTCTGCTTCTGCTCATTCTACGCTCATAGTTATTCATTGCATGCAAACAATTCTATTCAATTCATCGTCGTCCACCTAGCTATATAGCTAGCCAACGGAAGGAAAAGAAAAAGATGAAATTAACAAATTAATGAGGGATGTGTTGGCATCGTGGTTGCATAGAGTAAAAAATAGAGACTACAAATTGCACAGCATTGTACCTACCTTGTGATTTTGCTATCTCTTTTTTCTCTCTATTCTATTCTTTCTTTCTGCTTTCAATTTCAAAAAATAAAGAATATCAAATAAGGGGAAAAACTATTTTTAAAGAAAGTAAAATTTTTGTCTCTTTAAATTTATTTAATTTTAAAAATTTTTTAAATTTATTATTCGTTATTTTCGTTAAAACTTGTTTTTATAGAAAAGATAAATTAAAATTGAATCAAATTTTATGATTTAAAAATTTGTCTACTTTCATTCTTAAAGTCTGTTCATTAAAGTAAAATTCCCCTTTATAAAGAACTTATTGTGCCTTCGAGTCGACAAGTCCACAATCTCAATTGCATTATCTATGCAGTATGGAAGGAAAAGAGAGTAGAAGGAGTTTGTAGTTATTATTAGTGCAGTGAAGAGTCATCAAAGTGTCTATGTGGAATTTCCATTCTTACTATTATATTCCATAAGACAGTTGATCAGTTTGTATTGAAACTTCAATAATTTGCGTTCATTTCATGTGTGTGCCTGTGTGAATTTCGCAACTTCACTTTGCATCTTCTATTCATTTCACCATTTACGATTCTTATTTTCAATTTATAGCATTACGAAATGAAATAAGCGGCAGAATAACAGCAGCAGCATGAGAGAAAGAATGAAAGAAGAAAAATGGTCAAAAATGCTTTCTATGTTTATTGCTTAAGCTTGAATGTTTCATTGTCCAGCATTGAATGTTCTCTTCAATTCCCCTCATTCGTGATTCGTTTCAATTTTGGTCTTCTCTTTCTCATATCCCCACCATAAGCATATACACGCTGCTGTTGCACGATCATAGTTTCAATTTAAAGATATTCAACACAATACCGGTGTTTTTTTGCATTCCATGTAAGAGAAGAGAGAAACAATGTTTTTTTATGAGAGAAATAAAATTTTAAATTTTCTAAAAAATTTTAATTTAAAATTTATTTTTAAAAATATTTTTTTATTGAAAGAAATTTTTAAGAATTCAGAAAAAATTCACCACAGCAGCATATTGACACCGCTGACTGTTGCATAGCAACGATTGAAAGCAATAAAACATCTCATCAGAGAGGCAAGTGTTTCCACTGTTTCATCTTCATTTTCAATACATTTTTCTCATCGCACTGCTCTCTCAGATGATGAAAACATTCAAAGTCGCACTGTCAGTCGTGAAACAACGTAAACCGTTTGGGCTATATAAATACGGTGCAGAGATCAAAAATTTCCGAGTCTCTCGCACATTATATAGTTGTTAGGCCGATCCAACGAAATCACGGAAAATTTCTTTTCCTGATATCCGAACTGAAGTAATAAAAAAGGAATTTTTTCTATTTAAAGAGAAAAAAGAGATTTTTTTTGTGTTTTATAATTTTGTCTTAATTTTTTTGGTTGACAAAAAGAAAGTGCAAGCTGTTAAAAAAGGAACTTTTTGATAGGACATATATAAGGAAGTGCATAGTGAAATTGTGAAAGAACAAACACTTCTTAAAGGATTATTATAAAAAAGTGCTCGTGGAAAAAAGGAGAGAAATAAAAATTGTGCGAAATTCAAAAGAACAATAAAAGAAAGAAAAACTTTTTTGATATTTCAAAGAATTAACAGAAATTCTTTTTTCATTTTTATTCTCGCTTGTGTGAAGTGAAGGTGAGTAAAAGAAAAGAAAAATAAAATTAATTTATTTCAAGTGACTAAGTGCGAAAATTTTCCTAAAGGATAATCTTATTTAAATGCAAAAGAACGAATAAAATTGAAAAGAGGAAATAAATAAATTTTTATGAGATAAAATTGCGGATAATCTGGATATAATTTTTATTATTCTCATTTTTGTACTGTTGTTTAAAAATTCATGAATTCAAGTATTTTTACTATTTTGTGTGCAAGTAAAAATATAATTGAAATTTTTCCCTACCTAATATGTTTTTGTGCGACCCTAAAATGATTTTTCTTCTTTAATAACCAGTCACAAAAAGGAGTGTGTGCAAAAATTATTTTTTCATTCTGCTTATGAATGAAATTCATCATTAAAAAATTTTCCATTTTATGTTTCTGTTGTTACTGGTGGTTAATGTAAAATTTAACGCTAAATAAATTGCGTTTTTAAATATTCTTGCGTAAATTTTTCTATAGTGTTTGTAAAAGGATATTTAATTTTTTCTAACCATTGCCCTTATCCGCAAATATTCTACTCTAAAATTCTTTACACAGAAAAATAAATATCAAACGTAAGAAGAGACTTTTATGGCCTCAAGGATTAAAGCATTTTAAACATCCTCTTCATCGTCAGTTGTCGTCATCTATCTCCCCATTCATAAAATCTTTCTCTCCTTAAACATACAGAACAAAGTTCTTTTTACACTCTCTTGCCTAGAAAAAAATGGTGAATAAATTTGAATCTCAAATTGCTACTCAATGTGAATCCTTAAAGATGTACAGTAAAAATAAAAATAAAAGCGCTTGACATTTTCTCTCTCTTTTAGTAGAATTTATATGAATAATTTCTGTTTTATTTTCTGTCTTTCGTTTAGTGAAAAGAAAAAGAACAAATTGATATTGTGTACTCATAGAAAATATTTTTAAATGTGCTATTTTTAGAGTTTATAAAAAAGTTCCAAAAAAATTCAATTTCAGTCATTTCTTTTTGCTCTTGCGAAGTATAAAATTCTGAATTAATTTTTAAATATTCCAATTTTTCCTAAAATTTAGAATTTTTCAAAATCGAAAAATTATTTCTTCATCAAAAATTATCATATTTCTGTTTTTATTCTCTTTCTTCATCATTAATAATTCTACAAAATTCCAAAATTAAAAAAAAAATATTTTTACGAGTGTACATCGAGTAAAATATAGAACAAATCGTAGGAAGAATAAAATAAATATAAGGCTTGACTTTCGGAGTGATGAATATGACTTTCATTGCATGATATGGCAATTTATTTTACCGTGCAAAAAAATTATGGTTGAGAAATAAATTACAAAAAAACAGAAGTATATCTTAACAGTAATCACTAAGAATTGATTTTGCTAATTTTGATTCCTAATTAATATTAAAATTTAAATCTTAAAATAATATGAAATTTTTATTTATTTAAATTACCATTTCTTGATATCTAATTACATTATAAATTTCATACATTAATTTCCTTGCCCCATTTTTATAAAACAATTTTCATCCGAATGAGGGACAAAGATTAATATCACATCCCGTTTCGACCAACTAATTTCTCATTCAATCTGCGAGGCACAAAAAATCCATCCATGATTTTAAAACAAATAGAAATATACACACACAAAATAAATTCATACGCAGCACAATTCAATTTCCATCCATTTAGAGACAATTTAATTTCACTCCTAAAATGTGTATATAAAAAAATCTATACAAGAATTTCCTCTGCGGGCGTCGTTTGGGCTGAAAAATAAAATACAAAAATAAGTAAAGTATGAGAAAAGAAAAATTGAATTTTTAGAAATTGAAGAAGCAAAAAAGAAACGACTTAAAAGGTTTATCATGAACAAAATAGTACAATGCAATATAGTAAAAAAGGGGCCAAAGACAACAACAATTGAACAAAAACTCTTTACTTCCTTTCTGTCTATGGCATAAAATTTTTAATTAACGAGGATTGAAAATTTAATTAATTAATTGTAATATGTGAGTGAAAGAAAGATTTGAATTTACAATAAATCGTGTACAAGTAACTTAATCCTTCAAAGCAATTGTTCAAATTAAATGCTTTTATTACTCGCCAGTTAATTCCTTTCCATTTTTACTACAAAAAAAGTTTTTTTTTATTTTAATAGAATTTCAAATTCTTCTTTTCTTTTTCGCTCTGTAGTTGAGTAGATAGAAGAGAGGAAAAAACTGTAAAAAGATGTTTTTTAAAGAATAGAATTGATAGAAGAGCAAACAAATGTGCAGCAACTATCTATCTGCTGTTGCTAGTTGAAAAGAGAAAAAAGAAATTGAGAATGTATGTAATGAGTAAGCAAACAATTGGTCAATTCTGAGCATAATGAAGAAAACAGGAAAAAAATCATATTTTTACCTTCACAAGACCAACTCGATAATTTTAACATGAAGAGATTGAGTCTTAATTAATTCGTCAATGATCAAAAAAATTCATTTGCTAAAAAAACTTTTAACAGAGAGAATAGAGAAGGTCGTAACAGCAGTAGATGTATGAAGTGCTCGTGCTGAGCTGTGTGCCAATTGTGATTATTATAAAATCTAATGGCTCTTTTTTATTATAAAAACGAGAAAACTTTTTTTCTCTTCTAGCATCTTTCCTAAAAACGTGAAAACATCACGTAGATTTTTTAACTTGCTGAATTTTCAATTTCCTCTCTGAGATTCTCAAACTTTTTATTTTTGTACATTTTTGACTTGAACTTTGTAAAAAGAGAGTGAGAAAGAATTTTTCTGATTCTATTTGTTTATTTCATTCTTCATCATCACATGCAATATATATAGAATTCTCAGGTTTTGTTGCTTGCTGTGCGCTGTCTGTTGACATGATGTCATGAAGAACTGTTAGAGCTTCGAGCGTTACTTTCAATGTGTAGAAAGACAGAGAGAAATATTAATGAAAATTTATGTCTATATACTTTGTTGCTCGCCAAAAAAACATCAACATTTATGCAGAATATATTTAAAATAGAGTGCGTTGGAGAAAGGAGCGATATTAGCATATAATGTCGATTCTCATTTTCAAACCTGTTTCTCTTTTAACTTACCAAAAAATAACAAAATTTTTTTTATCAACACCAGCCAGCATAGGTTTACTTAATTTTTGAGAATATTAAATTTTATGGGAAATGTGTAGATATTTTTAATGTTTAATGCATTGGCTCATGCCTTGGTCATTTTTGGTGCGGTTTTGAATGTTTTTTTATTTGAATTTTTACTGTTGCTGTTTGGAATTTTAAATTCCAATGCATATTCGCTTTAAATTTGCTTTAGAATTATTTTTGATAAAAAAAATTGGCAAAAATAATTAACATAATGGAACTAAGATTTGAATCTAAAACAACGAAGTTATTTTTAAATTTTAATTTCTAATTTTAAACATTTAATGACAATTTTTATATAAAATGTTTTAAATGAAATTAGATATTCGAAAAACAGTTACTTTTCTTCTTAATAATTATCAGCAAGTCAAAAAAATGATATAAAAATTCCTCATCAATAAAATATGACCGAACCATGCATTAGTCCAATCAGTAAAGTATTTTAACAGTCAGCAAAAATATTTTTGCACAAAAAATTCATAAATTTTTCTGTGAGGTGAAATATTCCAACGAAATGTAAAAGAAGAGTAAAAAGAGAAGAGAAAGAATTAAAATTGAATGACGGGAAAAATACTAATGAGGTTCAACAATTTTTTTGGCGAGCGAATCACTTCTGTTATTTTCTTCTTTATGATTCTTTCACGGTCATTCGTCGTTGTTGACCACAAGCATTTTTATTAAGAGAAATTTTTTTTCGGTCAAAAATGATGTAAGCGAGGCTGTTGACCATTTCTTTAAAAAATGTTATTTTATAACTGCATTAGTGTGCTATGCATTCAGGAATGTGTTAAGTTGAGACATTTCATAAACAACCAACTTAATTATTTAATTGATAACTCACGATTTATGATTGAAAACACTTGTTAATCGCATTTACACATTCGAATGTCATTTTTGACTGGCGGCTGCTGCCATCGTTCAATATTTAGCAAGAATTCTTTGTTTTATGACAAAATAATTATCAATAAGAAGCCAAGTATGAAGATTCTTTGTTGTTACATCATACTGAATGTTTACCATTGCCATCGCATGCGATGAAGAAGGCAAATAAAATCGTGCGACCGATTATCCCATCTTTAAACTAACATACACAGTTCTAAAATAAAATTCTCTGACTAGCACCTCATTAATTAGTTAAAAAAATTCTTCGCGAAAAAGAGAGATATTGGAAACAAAAGTTTGGTTACGTCACAAAATGATGGCTTTTGAATTCTTCTCTATTTTATTTTTACACACATCTATCATTTGTACGGCCTTGATCATAGTGAACGCGGCACTTGGTCAATGCTAGAGCTCATCATAATCATCATCATCCTGATTCATACTCATATAACAAATGAGCAATTGCGAGAATCTTTTTTATAGCTAGAATATTTAAATATTTCTGATTAGCGTATAATTAAAAATTATATATACTTACAGACAAGTCAACTCTAGCAATAACCTCAATATAGTCAGAATAACCACTATAAATCAAGGATTGAAAACTCATTGATTTAAAATGTTTATGGAATTTTGTTATTCACTATTTAATTTGATTTAAATTGCCATCAAATTTATCTATAGATTTAATTAATTATTGCTAATTGATTTAAGTTTGAATTCAGAAATTTAATTGGTGAAAGTCTTAGAATCAAAATAAACAAAAACAAAAATTAATAAACAAGATAAAATCAACAAAATTCCAATGCAAATTTATAGTTTGTGATGATTCATAAAGTAATCAATTTTTAAAATAAAAAAATAGTTTTCAAGCCTTGAGTGTATAACAAAATAAAGAATTATTGACAAGTCGAAGTTGAATGTCGTCACGATCTTTTTGTGCGCTCACTCGCTCTGCCATTGCTTTGTCAATGTTCAATTGAATCATGAGAAATTTAAAACTGCATACACTTAATCTTATGCAGCAGATTTCAAAGTCAAGTTCAAGCTTTCTTCATTGTCAACTAAGCTTTCGTGCATTTTACCATTTTAAGAGGTTAATTTAAAAGAAAACTGTTTAAGTCGATTGTGATTGAATTTTAGTCTTTGGATTGTTTTCCCGTTACCTTTTTATCTGTTTTTTATCATTTAAAGCTTCATCAGCTCAAATTGGATGAAGAGACAGAGAATGTGATGAACCAGTTTTATTTTATTTCTGAATATATTCGCGTGACTCAAAACAAGTAAGAGTAAGAAAATATCCAAAAATAAAATTTAAAAAATTAGAGCAGTGTGTCATAATATATACCTTGGCTTATTTTGAATAATCTCATTAATGAGATATTATCTGGCACATAATAAATTGACGGATGATTAAATTAATATTTACTGAGACCTATGTAACTTCATCGCCCATTTTTGTTTAGTTTTAATTTGTCATTAATGACAGACAAGCAAGCATGAGGCCTACAAAACAAAAAAAAAGAACATGATATAGCGAATAAAAATAAAAATAAACAGGCCTATTAATAATAATAATACTAGCGAGTGAAAGATAAAGAGAAAGACGGGAGAGATTGAAGGAAGAAACATTAATTACCCTAAAATGGTGCTTAAAATTGTTACTATCTATAGATAGACACGATGTTCAAGCAACAGCAACTACGAGAAAGAAAGACAGGCACATAACATACATATAACCTACTTTTTGACATGGCCCAAACAAGAAATTCTTTCTTCTTCTTTTTTCCACTTCATGTGCTTCTCTTACTCTCCTATTTAGAAAAAAAAGATATATCAAATACACATCACATATAATCCATTTCATTTCATGGTTACGATTAAATATTGAGGTAAAAATGGGAAGTGAAGAAAGTGAAGGAGGTTAGTTTGTATCAAATTTGACCATAATGAGTGTCAAGTTAATCTTTCACTTTTTACTATCCATGTGTGTGGCTTCTATTTAAAGATAGAATTTTTTGTCTAACCTATAAATCAACTTCCTATACTAATCCGTTGTCAAAGCCATTATTGTAGAGTTAAAGAACAAATTGAGAATTGAGCTAAAGGAAGGGAAAGCCACTTGAGTAAATATATCGTTTTATTGTTTCTCTCTAATGTCCATATATACATGCACCATCATCTACGTGCTCATTGCTCGATCGTCACCATCAGAGTCATCATGTGCACTATCTCACTCAACAAGCGACTTCAACATTCTTTTTATTTTCTTTCTCTTTTATTATTCGATTACGAATGTTGTTTTTCTTTCTTACGAGTGGATTTCATAACGGTTCTACAACGCTTTTATTTGTTTGCTTAATATAACTAACTTTATTTTTTTTCCTTCTGATAATTTGATGTGCAATGTGTCGCTATTGGATGTGTAAGTTGTTGCCATTGATACAATCCTAATAATAATAATGTTTATTTCCTACAAGTATAAGAATAATAGGAGGAGTAACAGCAGATAGCATGAATGGTCAATAGGTCAAGTGTTTTCTCTTTCTTCATTCTTTAATGCGTGAATTATTGCTTTGTAACAAGATCTAACGATTTGAGCATTTTTTTCTTATGTTTCCTCGTGTGCTTAAGAGTAAACATATATATATGTGCCATAGATGGACATAGAGATTTTAGTGCCATACTTGCCATAACATACTTCTCATCATGCTTTTGACACATATTTTGAATAAATTCCACCTCATCGCGAGCTCTGCATCGTTTGTCGACAACAGGTATTTAAGGTCTGTAGCAGATAGATTGGCCATATGGCACACGAACTTTGCCTACTTTTTTTAAGTTAACAATCAGAATTTCTTTCCCATAACATTCCGTTTTTCTTTTTCTTTCTTGCTTTTTAATTTTGTTGTAAAACAAGTAGTAGGCAAAAATATGCATAGAGAGTTAATTAAAATTTTTGTACTTGTACATCATACGAAATTTAAAATGGAATTTAAAAAAATCCATAGAGAATCAAGTTTGCGAAAAATTATTCTAATCAGACTCAAATTTTTATAAGATTCAAGTTCTAATTTTTCAGTAATATTTTGATTTTATTATTTATTTCTTAAAATCAATGCAACTAAAAGCAAATTTCAATTGATTTGCAAAAAAATTCTTTCGTTCATTCCCATAGTTTTTTAAATTCTCATCGCGCCTTCAACTGTTACGTAGAGAAAGAAAGAGAGTTGCAGAACTCACTTGAGTATTCCAATCAAAGAAATTGGTCACAAGTAGAAAATGTAAATTACATTCACGAGCCGCTTATAAACATGCGTGATGAGCAGCTATGAAATAACATCATGACATTTCGTGGTAATGAAATTAGGACTAGAGTAGAGCAATAATAAATCAATTGCATGCAATTGCAATTTGTCGCTTTATATTTTGCACTAAAACCAACACTAAAGTAAGAAAAGAAAGGCAATAAAAAATAAAAAAGAGCTATAATTACTGGCTGTGCATAGTAATTAATTCATCACCCACTTTTTCTTTCCAAAGCTCACAAAACTCGTTCAGTCCGGTTCTTCATCGCTTAACATTATTTACGCTTCTTTGTGATGAGCTCGCTGAAAATAAAACAATTGTAATTAAATTAAGAAGTCAATTGTTCATTAAAATTTCGATTGTTTTACGCTTCATCGAATGTTATAAAAATTAATTGAAATTGACATAAATTTCTTCTTCAACAGTGGTAGCAAACAATGTGCTCACTTAGCATGAAGATGTATGTATTTAATTATGGAAATTAAGCGCAAAGTGTTCGAATTGCGTATTGAGAATTAAGAGTAATGATACAGTTAATTTGCTTACAAACATTCTCTACATAATTGACCTTGAATTCATGCAATGTATGTCTCCATTGATGGATACTTTAAATCGATCTACATTTCATTGTTATCACGACGATGATGATACTCTATTGGTATATGAAAAGAAAATCGTGCATGCACAAATGTAGCAAACTGCTATTATTTTTTTTTTTTGCTTTTTATGCACATTTCTACTCTTTTTCTCATTTTCAAATGATTGATACACATATTGAAACGTGAGATTGGTATGCCAATAATGAATAATAATAAGAATTCAATGCACTGCTAGTGAGGAGGATGCAGTACTCATCATCAGAACATTGCCGCCATATATGTATTATTATTATCATCATTCTGCAGTGATTTTGCACGGTACAAAATTAAACATTCTGAGGGATGAGAAATTGCCGGGATGCTGCGTTCTTTTCTCGTTTTGCTGACGATGAGAAAATGAATAATTTCTCATTATAGAATTTTTTATTATACACGTATGTTTTTGTGCTATGCTTGCGCAGCACACCATTCATTCATGCAGAGGAGGTAATTGGGGAGGATATACAATTTTTTTAAATAATTTTCAAGGTTTAGAAACTTAATTAAAAATTTTAATTTTTAACTGTCAAAAAAAAATTCAAATATTTCTTTGAAATTTTAAAGTTCGTTAAAAAAAATTCTTCTAGATTCTTATTCTTGAATTTCAATTTGTGTTATAAAAACAAAATGAATTTCATAATTGGCAATTTTTTTAAATCTCCACCTTCACATAACACAACACGTGTATATAATACTGCACACAATCCATAGCTCACATCGTTTCTATGTGAACATAAATGCTTCTTTTTCATAAATTGATTCACGTATTACTTGCAAGAAGACGCGTTTTGCTAAATGATATGAAAATGCCTGTGTTCACATATGCATAGTATAAGAAGAAATTTCTTGGATGAGTGAGTTTGTTATATATGAGCGATAAGAACAGACTAATAATGTTGCTCACAACGATACACTCAATAAAAATCTTATGATTCTTTTTACTCTTCTACTTGAAGTACACGTTTGTGTGTATGTGGGCGAATTGCAACCGCACCAAAGAAATGTAAGAAGCATAAGAAAAAAATTCATTAAAATTACCGTCATGAAATCAGTAAGCTGCCGCTTCTTGCCCATCGGCAAATTTATTACGAAACATAAAATAAATTGTGTCTTAATTGCAATATTTTTGGGTGAGCTCTTTTAGATTGGATAAAAACTAATCACTGACACTTCCTCAGAAAAATTCCTCGTTTGGGTTCAAATCAAATTTCATTTTGCTGCAAGAAAGCGATTACAAAATTAATTATTGGCAATACATGAAACGTGGTATAGAATATTAATGTATTTACCTTTCGCTTCAAGTCAAAATATTGTAAGAAATAACAGAAAATGCCATTAATGAAAATTTTAACGAAAGATTTTCGTTAAGTTTGCTTAACGAAAGAAAAATGTAAACAAAATAAAATTATTGTAAAAGAAATTGTTGAAATTGCAGTGCTTTATTAAAGTATGTAAGTATAAAAGAATAAACATAACTGAATACAGATTTATAATAAAGGGATATTAAAAAATAAAATCTAATATAGAAGAATTTTATCAAAAAATCCTAATTTATTATGACTTTTATGAAATTTTCCAAAATATTCTATTACTTCTAAGTATAAAGCATAGAGAAGCATTTACGTAAAACAACAGCAGTCGCTGAGTAATATCGATGATGGCACTTTTGTGTATAAAGTGAAATTCAGTAATAAATTTATGAAGCCTAAATTGAATTGACTCTAGCAATTTCGTCTTCTCTTCGTTATCACTATAAACACTCGCATGTATGAAAAAAGGAAGCCATCATCAACAACAGTCGCTTGATTCTTTTATGTTCTCACATATAAGTGTCTTCATAAAATCTAATTTCTTTGAGCGAGACATAAAACGCAAAAAATATTTTTTATTTTATGAGAAATAAATTTTTCTTTATAAAAAATTTCCTTTTTTATTCGTGCATACATGAAAAGAGAAGAAACTGGAATATTTATAGTCGCGATAAAAAATGTCGAAATTTTTCATTCAACATTGTTGCGTTCCATTTATTTGTATCAGGTGGATACAAAAAGATACAAATTGATTTTTTTTGCGTTTGCCATAAATCAGGTTGAGTTGAGCTAGGAAATTTTAAGCTCTTCTGATAATGTTGATAATCCAACAGTCAACTGCAAAAACCCTTGTCAATCTGAAATTCACTTTGAAACAGGAGCGTGACATATTTCTCGCCTTTTGCCTTCTCTATATACATCACGTGCACTGATATAAATATATTATGAGGGCCATAATTCACATAAATATAAAGTTCATCACACGCAATAAAGAAAAGTGCACAAGGAGGAATAAATTTCACAGCTTTATTGCATAAATGATATAACATTGACATTGAAAGAGTAAAGAGAGAAAAAAAGAAAAACTTTCACTTGTAAAGCGATGCGAGATGCCATCTGAAGTTGAACGATGCAGCAGAGCAAAAAAATATTTTTTACATCTTTTTTACGTTCATTTCAAGTTCATTGTATTTAAGATGATGTAATTTTTCTCCCATCGCTGAATGAAATTGCTTTTATACGCACCAATAAATTTGAGCTATTACAAAATTGCTAACAGAACGATTGTTGAAAATTTCATAGAATGATTGTGAGCATCGGACATTGAAAATTCACCTGTCTGTCGTCTGTGTGCTAAAAAAGAATGAACGCCAACTGTGAGGGTGGATTAAAGCGAAAACCGCCACAGCAAAAGAAACATTTTGTGGCAAGCGATGTGGAAAAAAGGGAAAATTCCGAGTATGCCATTCTTTCAGTAATTTTAATTTCGCTTCATTCTAACTCTCGACAAAAAGGTTAAAAAAGAAGAAAAATTACACGATCATTGAGGAATTACGTAATTGCTGCTTTCTTGCTTCGCTTTTAGAATAATTTATTGCGTAAAATTAGTGCTTATATCAGTGTCGTTCGCATTCTCTTGTGGCAGAAGAAAGTAATGTACAAATACATATAATCATTCTTTTTTTTTGTGTCTGCTTAAAGGAATTTGTAATGTTAACATGAAAAATTGATCATGACATTGAGATAAGTAAACTTTCTTACCCGTGTAACCAAAAATACGTTACAACATGCCGCTAGCATGCCGCGGTATACCAAAGGCATGTTATAACGTATTTTTGGTTACACGGGTTATATTCTGTCACACATATGAAATTTTCAGTGAGTGCGTTTGTGGCAAGATGAGATTTTTATCTCTAATGAGACTAATTCAATGTGCGTTATGCCACTGTTTCTGTAGTTATCTTCATTACCTCTTAAAAAGCAGTGAAAAATTTCATTTCATAAATCTTAATAAGTGAGCTGCTACTTTTGACCTCTCCTTCGGCAAACTCAACAGAAATCTTGATTTTCTTGTCCATAGAATATAATGATGTTATATATAAAAAGAATTCTAAGATGCTCTCTCTCTTGAGTTTCATTTTACGTAGGCAGTAGAGCGAAAAGACGACAATAATATTATAGAGAAGTAATAGAATATTTTTAAATTTGTTTTAAATAATAAAATTCTTACTTTAACTTGATTTTCTTTATATCAATTTTACTTTGATGTGTCACTTTGTAAAATTACATTGTTAATATTTGACTTTATTAAGTGCTTCAAACTAATTCAGCAATTTCTTTGATATTTTCTTAATAAAAATTTTGTTTTGTTTACATTTAAAAATTTCGTTAAATAATAATTTAAATCTTAACGAAATTTCTGTTATTTCGTCTAAAAGATTTTCATCTTTACTTGATCATTATGCTCTTCAATAAAAAATAGAAATAATAATAAAGATATGCATTTTTAGAAGCTCAACAGTATGGACAGCATGACGTAAAAGAGCATAATGATAAACAATAAAAATATCGATATGATTATAAGATGTTTTTTTTCGGACATTGTTTGTTTGTTAGCATAGGCGATTGTAAAAAGAAAGAGAAAAAAGATAAAGGCGTTAGAATGATGGTGAACAGTTAGAGAGTGAAATATAGAAATAAAACTCCATGCAGCAAAAGTTTCTCGCAGTTGTGACAGCAAACAGCAGTCGTAACTAACTTCTCAAACTGTCTTAAGCTTATTGACTTGTCTGCATATATAGAAAGAAGAGAAAATGTAATCGATTGTTGAATGAGCATCACTTGAACACAAAAAAAAAGAAACTTCAGTCCATCAATATAAATAAATATGTGGGTTATGAGAAAACAAAACTTATCGATGAATTGACAAAAAAAAGTTGTTTCATCATCATCACAGTGCATAGAATACTTGTGCAAATAACTTTGAGTGCAATGATCTTTTACTCTCTTGAAATGATGCACAATTTAATTTTTTACAGTGAGATCGCAGAATGATGCTAGGGTGCAAATTAATTGTAATGTTATAGAGCATGTTCGTTTCCTTCTTATGCACATTTAATGATGTTCTTTCAACTGCCTTGTAAGATAAAAAAAATTCCTTCCTCTCTTCTATACTCTAATTATAATTATGATGTGCAATTGCCATGGATATGCTTACTCTCACATACACGATGCGGAGATGAATCTCGGAATTGAAAAATTTATTAACTTGAATGCAAATGAACATAGAGAGGAAAAAAAGAGGAGGTAATTTTTGCTTGCAAACATAAATGAGAAATTGTAGCTTTTTTTTCTACTGAATTGTAAATGAACTAAATTGTTATAAAATAAAAAAGTGTTGCTGTGTGGCTAAAAGACAAATTTTAATTGTGGTAGTCACTAAAAGTGCATTCCATTTCTATGCTTTGAAATTTTTGCCTCTAGAAAACTCGTTAGTTGAGATAAACCTCAAAAAATTCAACTCTACAAGAGAGAGATGAGTTTTTAATGGGTAAAACCAGAATGAATGCAATTAAAACTTGTTGAGAATAAAAAAAAGTTTATGCATTAAAATATAAAAGTTGATGCAACAATAGTCAAGAACCACAAGTGAATTTTTAAGGGATTAAATTATTAAAAATTCATAGTAAAATGAACAATTTTCTCTCTTGGTTTTTAGGTTAACATCGCAAAATTTCTTCTTTATGAATGAATTTTTTTTCTTTTTTGTATTTTTGCCATTCATGACAACCGCCTTCACAAAATCTATAAAATCTTTTCGACAAGCAAAAAATTTTTAAAAATGAGTTAAACAAGTAGTAGCAGCAGTTGTTTCGAAAAAGAAAAAAAAAAGAATTTCTCCTGTTGCCAATGAGTTCATAAAAGCAGGCAACATATGTGCTCTATTTTCATGGTGGCACCACACGAGTGAAATAGCTTTCTGCTCACTTTAGTAACAACAAATCATAAATTATTAAAATCACGTACTGGTTACCCGAAACAGAAGAAATGAATTATGGAAACAGATAAGTTTTTTCTTTGTCTCATTCTAAGAGAGAAAGAAAAGAGCAAACAAGTTAGTAAGTAGCAAGCAGATGAAAGGTAACACTCAGTCGTATAACAATTTTCACGTTCTCGCGGCACAGCAGCATGTTTGGAATGTGCAATAAATATTAGTTCTGAAAGCTTCCCTCTAGCTTGTTATATAGCGTGTATTCTCTACTGTTGTGTAACAAGGAAAAGCCATTTCTCATTTAGGAAGCGAGAGAAAATTGACGACTTTCTTCGCTCTTTTGTGTAGACTTATTTGCCTTTGCACAAACATACATACATACATTTTACCAACTTTTTTACACGCAAAAAAGGAAAAATCTCATTAATTTTCCCTCACGGGAAAGAATATTCTGTGCAAGCAGAGAAAGATGAGGCAAAAAAGTGCAAACAACGGCACAATAAACAAGAATTTTCGATTTAAAAATTATGTTCTGCTTACCGTATGGAATGATGATTGCAAAAAAATGCTGTTTGGACTTAATTGAAATTTATAATTAAAGTAAATAAGTAGGTTAATAAATACTAAGAGAGATTTTATATTCGGGAATCGAATGGAATTAAAATCTAATCAGCGTCACAGAGAAACCAACGTCATTAGCATAATCATGCTTATGACGGTAACAGCGGCATTTAACCTTTATTAAGTCGATTTAAAGAAAGAAAGTGTAATTTTTCTTAAATATCTCCCGAGAAAGAACTTTTAATTATTCAAGAACTCAAAAAATTAGAAAGAAAAACTTCTTCGCAGTTTATATTTCTTCTTATTAAATTACAAAAAGTATTAAAAGAGAAAGTTTCTTATTTAAGTAAATCAATTGGAAATGTCTTGTAATATAAGAAATGATAATATCATTAATTTATTCACTTGCTAGCATTCTTCTGTAAATTGAATGAAAAATATTTTCATTTTATTGCGTGAGAAAAGCCAAAGATTCTTTTAGATTACATCACAATAAAGAGAGACTTTTGACTGCCACTTAAATATTTTATCAGTGCGTTTATGTTATTTTTTGAAATATCAGAAAGTCAAAGAGAGAAAAGTTTCATGTAATTAATTTTACTTTTAAAGAGATTCCAATTAATATCCATTATCTTTAGCTTTACTTTGAGAAAGAGAAAGAAAGAATTTTCATCTTCTTATGAGCGTCTTTTGTTTTCTTTTAATAGTCAAAATGCATTATTCTGCTTTTGCTTAATTGAAATTATTATTCTTTTTCTTTCATTCTCGCTTCGCTTTCAATCTTTGACTTGCACTTTTTACAAAAATTTCATTAAGTAACTACTTAATATTTGAATTTTATTCTCTTTTTTTTGGAATTTTGTAATGAAAGGAAGTTGGAAGAAATTCTTTTTAAGACTTGTGAACTCTAGAATATTCTTTGATTTTAATTTCATGCTATTAAACTCAATTTCATTATTTTTAAGCAATTAAATTGTTTTGAATTTTAACTTATTAAAATTTAGCAGTAATTTTTGCCATTTGGGTTGATATACGACTTATTTACAGTTTAAAATGATGAATGGCAATAAAATAAAGCATTAAAATTAAAGTTTTGAAGCTTGAAATGAAGAAATCATTTTATGTTAAATTAGTAAACAAAAATATAAAAATGTAAACAAAACAAAATTTCATTGTAAACAAAAGGAAATTTCCAAATCTTGATTCTTTTTAAAATTCTTTCTTAGTAAAAGATTGAAAATCTTTAGATAAGTTAACAGAATGACACCGCAAAGCATTTGACAAGTGAGTGAATTGACAGTGATTTGCAATAATCATTTCGTGCGGTTTTCACATTGGCAATAATTTCTCGATTTTATGTCAGAAAATCACAATCATTGACAGTGATTCCTTATTCATGACACATCGTTAACAGCTTAAACCACAAAATTATACAGCACACTTTTTTTTTCGTTGTGGCGCTCAGTTTTTATCTCTCCACAAGAGAGCGTAGTAAATTTGCCTCATCAGCGAAATTAACACGTCGTAAATGAAATTATGCCATATGCCTCATCAACAGCAAGCGCAATAAGTAAGCACATAAACATACAAAATATATATTTCTCCTAATTGATTTTAGTTTTCTATCTCGTATGCATGTTATGCGGCATTTCGTGTTTAAAAGACAAATGACGATCAATTTGTTGCAAGTTATGATGAGAGTAGAAAAAAGCTCGCCTGCCACCACCATAAATTGAACAATTTGTAACGCATACGTTAATTGCAAGCCATCACTACTTGCATCGTGCTGATTGTGCTTGCCACACACATAAATAGAAAAAAGGGCTTTTTCACATGCTTCTAATTTGATTTACGATCCAATCAACACGTAGGCTGCTGACTGCTTGCGCCTGCATCAATGTGGCACGATGATAAACAATTGGTCTCTTAATTACTCTCTTTTACTCTCGTCATCGTTCATTCTTTCTATTCGAGAATGATTAAACAATCGATTCTTTGTGACCAACTAAGCGGGCTTCGCTTTTTCTAATAAACCTACATGCTGCATTCTTTTTCTTCATGTTTCTTATTGTGTGTGTCGCTTTTATCTTATAGAAGTAAATTGAAGTCAATCTATAACTCGCTTAACTCTTTTTACTCAATACCAGTTTGCTTTCTTTGTACTCACTTCGTTTCTAATGCCAATGCCAATGCAAGACAGGCAAGTTAAAGATTGAGGAGAGAAGAAAAAACTGTAAAATCAGGTTGTTGCATCTTTCGCTATAATATGTGAGTTTTTCCATTTTTAGTTAGGCGCACATATATGTAAAATAACACCGACCGGTATAATGCTGTAATATTTTTTTTCTCTCTTTTATAGGTCTTTATTGATAAGCAAAAAAAAAAATTAATGGTCATTTATGAAATTTTAATTTTAACGGTCATTAAAAATTTAAATATTTTTGAAATTAAAAAATCCATTAAAATCATGATATTTTTGCAAATAATAATAATAACGGAAATGAAATGATAAAAATCAGAAATTCAAATATTTCCAATTTTTGTGTAATGAAAGCATTGCTTAAATGGCTGTTTCGAGTATATTTAAAATAAAATGAATAGAAAGCATGCTAAATAGCAATCAATTAATTGTTAATGGGCAAACATTGTTTTGCTCTTCGCAATGTTCTGAATAGAAAATGAAGAAAAGAGAGAAAGAAATTGAATTAATCCAGCTGAGAGATAGATAAAAAAATTGCCTAACGGTCAAAATTGAACAAATACGAACCCAAAGAAAGAAGTAAATGCGATCGATTTCAAATATTGATTTTGCAATAATTCTGTAATTCTCTTGTTTTGTGAGATGAATATATGTACATAAACTCTCACTCACTTTGTGGATTCATTTATTTAGTTATACTTGGTTAATATCGTGATATACAGGCCACAAAAACCTCAACCTTACAGCTCTTTCTTTCTTTCTTTCTCTCACTCAAATAAAGTGTAATGTATGCATGAAGAATCGGTAAAATCAATATTTACATGGAGATGTATTTATGCATAATTCCATATACCGCCACTCACAAAACTTCTTTCTTTCTTTTTTCTTGGTCAAGGGAAAAAGAAACATTGAATGAAGTGAAATATGCAAAATTATTGATCTTAAGTGTACTTCGGGGCATTAGCAAGATATTTCCTTATTATAACTTCAACCAAGAACTTGAATCTTAAAACTAAGAAGAAAAAAAAGTTTTTCATTTCATTATGTGGCGAAAAATTACAGTTACAATTTCTTCTTTCATTTATTTATTTGTTCATGCGACAACAATTCTTTTTTATACAATGGTAAAAGTTCTCATACACACGTCATTATAATGACATGAGAGAGAAAGAAGCGACCATAATTCTTAATTGTCGTTAGAACTAACTCTCTATGACAATTATGATTACATTTTTTTTGTCTACAATTGATAGCGTGCGTGTAAAAGTGCTCTAAGCAAAATTATATAATATATTAAAAAAGAGAAGAATGGATGATGACACTTTTCATGGCTTGGAGGTTTTTTGAGAGCCATTCGATGTGAGTATTTCAAGTGTTTAATTGCTCAACACGGAATTGTATGAGCTATAAGAATGATGAACATGACATTAATGCAGAATTTGTAAGAGAGACACATTCTTTGCTTTAACGTCAGCTTTTCTTTCATGACATAGCATTATTGTATACTAGCGCAGTGTGATTTAGTATTTAGTGACACTCTTTTACTACTGCGGTATGACACAATGATAGAAGTGGGAAATGGCTCATTATGATTGAGTGGTGAATAAGAAAGAAATAGATAGTTATGGTCACTAAGTTAAGTAGTAGAATTAAAAAGACATTTGTGATAAAAATGAGATGCTATTAATTACTATTATAGATTAGAATGAAGTTTGTACTCATTTCATTCTTTATAACGTATTTTTTTGAAAAATTTCCGTTATATAAATTATTAAAATGAAAACAAAAACAAAAATTTGAAATTTCAATTAACAAAAGTTTTTCGTTTAAAACTTTATTCTAATTAAGTAAGGAAACAAGGAACTCCATTAAGATAATAGCAGTTCAAAAAGCAAGGAAAAAGTTTCTTTTGGCGATATTATGAAAGAGCAGAAAAGTATTTTAATAATTCATTTCTTTTTTTATAAACGACTGTAAGAGTACGATTTTGATTGGATTCAATGTCATGGCTTTTGCGCTGCTTATAATGATGATGCCTTTATGCAATTGTACAGTTAACGTGCAATGAGCTTTTCTATAGTGCAATAAACATGTTTCATTCAACATTCTGATCATTTTATGAAAAGAAAAGGATTTTGTGTCTATTTCAAGGAATTACAATTTGCAATTTTGCTTAAGTGCGATAAGTACATGCTTTCTAGCATTATGATGACTATTAAAATTGCTCATATATGCACTTAAATATCCGCAATTTAGATAAGAGCTAGAATATAACCTACAAAATTATTGCAATAAACCTTCATTTTGTTCATATGATTATGCAATAGCAAAAGATGATTGTAAATGGCAATTTCACTATAAATGCAATGACTTGTTTACTTACTTACTTACCTTCATATTCAATCAGATGTAAGTGTACATTTGAGAAAAGAAAAGAGAGTCAGTAGCAGCAGCATATCAATTTCCTTAATTGAACTATCCGCTATCAATGCTGCTACTGCCTACCTCATTTGTTCATTTATTCAACAACTGCTTCCCTTCTTTAGTCCAATCGATAATAGTCTTTTTTGCGCTACTGCTATTGCTGTTAAGGTTTACTGAAGTAAATATTGATTAAATATTCATAAGAGCTGTTATCATATCTTCATGTATATTTATAGACTTTTTTCCTCTTCTTTGCTTCTCTTTTTCTCTCTCGGAAGCTTTGAAAATTTATTTTTTGCGGATGATTTACCTTCAAAAAAAGTTTTACTCTCCGTGATTTCAAATAGAACTTTTTTGTTCATTCTCTGGTTAGAATACAAATCACAATTGCGCAATTGAAAATGCCAGCCAGCCTTCCATCAAGCAATGAGTGAGAGGGCGAAATAACAAACTCAACTAAATTCTGAGATGGATGGATGGATGGGATTAAAGAATGAAAGAAGCAAAATAATTACCATAGAATAGAAAAATAAAATTTTTCTTTATGGGAAAAAGTTTTTCTTTGTAAATGCAAGCACAAGCAAGCAAAAACAAACTCATTATGGTTTATAGCAAATTATTGCTAAAGTTTAGTATCTACAATAATGAACTTTCCATTGCAATTCAATATTGTACATTCTTTCTCTGCTCTTAGCTTGTAATTGTGACCAAGTTCAAGTACATACATACTACTGTGAAGATCATGGTTATAGGCAGCAAGTAAGCAGTGAGAAAGAAAATGTAATGTTTGTGTACATAATAATGAAGGAAAAAGAAAGAAAGAATAAAAACCAGTTGCTTGTTGGCGTGCATAATTATTACAATGAAAATACATTTTTGTACATAGGGACATAAATGTTATAGCATAACATCACAATCGACCTTATTTTCATGAATAGAAATACTAGGTAGCTACCGTTTTGCTTATGATGCTCATTTTGGCAAAAACAACTAGCAAAGCGATAGAGAGAAACCTCACATGTGCATGATTAATTGACCGTATTAAATTTTAATTTTCAAGATGAACTAATTGATTGTGCAAAAAGACGAACCTAGTTATTGATTTTTAATTATAATTAGATTACCAAATGACTTCTATTTTCCGCATAATTAAGCATTAAATACTCTTTTTCAATGTGTATGTATAGTTCCTCATTTTTTATAGCAAAATCATCATCAATTCTTGTATCTTCTTCACCCTTTTGCTTACTAAAAGTTGTTTACATTCTCTCTCTCCTATATTTATAATGTTTGACAATGTTCAGAAATTTTTTCTGTCTGCGTAGGCAGAAATGGGTTTCAAGTGAGATAGAGAATGGCTCGAGAAGCTTACGGAGGGCGAAATTGAAAAGATTTGTTTACATAAGAAAAAAACAGAATTTATAGAAAATTTTTGTAAAATGTTTGTTTCGTTAAGTTTTCATTAAATTTTCGTTAAATTTTTCAAGTCAGGTAAAATGTAAACAAAACAAAATTTTTGAGAAAGAAATTACCGTAAGTTTATTGGTTTTAAATGCTTTGTTCTAAAATTTAAGAGTTAAAAGATTAATACAGCTATACAAAAAATTGAATAAATAAAAGTTCATTGAGAAAAGAGAGTTTTATTCTATTATTTCTTGAAAAGAAAATTTTTCTATTATTTCGCCCTAAAACTCATCTCATTTTTTATGCTAATTCCATTCAAAAGTGCTTATGTCGATGAGTGAAATTCATGAATATTAAAAGAAATTTTCATTGATAGCAATCGCATTAATTTTTCCTTTCTCGCTTTCTTTATTGATTTTGGAATTTGCACAAATTAGATTTTTTTAAATTGACTTTTATGTTACATCTACCTATATGTAGTTATGCAAATCTTCAATCGTAACCAAATTCAGAAAAAGAATTCAAAATTGTCTGATTGCCTCTTTCAGGTAACAAGCAATCAATATTTACAATAAGCATTTGAAGCAAGTGGCAACAAAGTAGCAAAAGAGCTATCAACAAAAAAAAAGCTTGAAAATAGATCATTGTACACATATGAGGCCACTTTAGTTGAGCAATATACACAATTGTGTTCATCTAATCACCTCAAACTCCCATTTAAATTCCAAAACGAGTAGTAAGAAGGAAACATGTCATCTATAGACAGATAATTGCCATTCTTTCACTTAATCTACCATGTTACGCTATTGAATTCATGCTTATATGTGTATAAGTGACTCGTAATTAACATAGCGACTAAATTGAACAGGAAAACGAAGAAGAAATGTCCAAAAAATTCAGCTCAGATTAAAACTGTGGCAGAGAGAAAGAAAGAAATGTCTTACGGTAACATGTTATATTCCCACATTTAGTTCTTTCTTTTTGACATCAATATTGAACATATGGATCAACTTTTTTTTCTTTTGCAAAAATTCAATCATTGAGGTCATGTCAAAAATAATTACATTTATGACACAATCAATTTCAATTTCCATCGATCTTGTCAAAAAAAAATTGCATTCAACATAAAAACCGTTAATCTTCATCTTGTGTGTGCAAAATGATTAAATTAAGCCGCAAGACAGACATTGGTTGGAGTTAATTAGAATTTATTTATGATTGTCAATATATTTAAAAGTGTTCTGCATTGCTTCTGTTGAGTAAATTGCCGTTCGACAGCCGTAAATTAATAATTGTGCAAAGAATGCACCACAAGGCATAAATAACTCAATGCTTTATCATTTAACAGTGAGAGCGAGTAAAAGGAAGTTGTCGATTACTAAATGAATGATTGTTACGGTAAAAAGAAGTCTAAAATTATATGGCAGCAGCACATCAATAAAGAATAAGAAATATTTATGATCCACACACGCTCATTTATGCAAATTTCTTCATTTTCCTTCTCTATTTCTGGAATTCTAATGATGATAATGCTAAATCGATCCTAACATCATAATTTTTAAGGTCTGTAATTTAATTATGTTATACACACCACAGGCTATCGGCAATAAAGTAATAATGTTTTGATGTCAATTAATTTCATATTAAATTGATTTGATATTGTCAGAGCAATAAAAAATTTTGACGATTTCCGTAATTTGTTAATTAAGAAAATAACTGTAAACCTATCAAATTTATTAATGATGAGATTAATAATTAAGGAAATTCTTCTAAAAAAATATATAAATCCAATTAACGGGTCATCACTTTATTTTATTTAAGAAATAATTCTCGATGAAGGCTCGCTATAAATCATTGAAAGGAAAGGAGAGAAAGAAAATTCTTTTAAAGTGATTAATAATGTAAATTGGTTTCGCTCTTTTGCCTCTTTTTCTGATCCTTCTCATTTTGCACAAGTGTCAAGTTCTTAAGCCTAAAAAATTTAATTAATGTTTTTTTTTTGTTTCTTGTTTGTTTATTTTCAGATTAAGCATCAGCATGACTAGAAGGGATCCTTGCCTTCTAGAGCTCAAGCATGGAGCACTGATAGTTTTAACATTAATTTTAGCCGTAACAGCAGGTATGTTACTTGACTTCTTTTAAAATTACCACTTGCTCGCAACAGCAGCAGATAAAAATGAAAGAAAGAAGAATGAATGGTGGAGGCGTGTAAAAAATTTTAATGGCACAAGTGCTTAAATGCGATAAGTGCATCATAAATCAATGATTAAATAACAATGGCCATAGCATTGCGATTATGACTAATTTCTTATACTTATGATTGGATTAGTGCCACATTAATGAAATGAAATGAGAATATAGAAGAGTATAGCGGTGTGGCAGTAACAGCAGCAACAACCGATAGTGAAATGTAAGAAGAAAAAAGATTTACAGTTTCATGGGAGCGATCTAAAATCGATTGGCATTGAATTCAATTATCCAATTATAAAAACTTCTTTTACCAAATAATCGAATGAAAGAGAAGAATGAAGAGCTAATAAAATGGTCTGAATTGATGAAAGTAATTTTTTTGAATAAAAAAAATTTTCAAGTCTGGTATGTTGGAATTTATTGTGAGATTAAAAATTTAGTTAAGAAATTTTTGAGGTTTTTTTCCCTTCAAGAAGGTTCAAACAACAAAATTAAACCAAAGTTTAAAAAAAATCTCGAACGAAAATTAATTAACATTTTTCAACTGTCTAATTTTGTTTCTAAACTGCTTGTAATGTGTCAGAGCCAATTTTCTCTGAATATTGCTAATTGGGTCGGTGACAGGGCGTTAAATAGATGTAGAATGAAAAAGCAAAAGAGAGAAAGAGGAAGTTGGACTAACAGTTTATCGCAAAAAAGCCATCAATATTTTTTTGATTGAGACATGAGCAGCATTTCTATCTCTCTCTCTCACTGGCTGAAATTAGGTTGCGATGTCTAACATTGAATCATGAACAGATCGTGTTTTTTTTATTTCATCATAATCATCAAAATATACAAATCGAGAAGGAAAGCAAAAATGCGTATAAAATACAAAAAAAAATTGGAACAGACTAAACAAGATCTCACAAGTTGTAAATAAATAAATAAATTTCTCTCTCGTTTCATGTTTGACTCACTTCTTAGAATGAAATTTTCCTCCTGCTGATTGTCGAATAAAAAACCAAATGTTCATTTGAAAACATGAAATTTTTTTATATCTTTGAGATTTTTATGAGTTTAATTAAATTCGCTTTTAAGTATCTTTAAATTCTTTTAGTGGAAATGGAGAAGTTGCAATTTGCAAGAGAAACATACTCAACATGTGTGTGCTCTGTAATCTCATCTCTTGCAACAAATAAAACGCGAGAGAGTTCAATTTCAAATATTTTTATAAGGAGTCAAGTGAAATCTTGTTGCCAAAACAATATTTTATATATGTGCTGCAGCACCATGGGAGTTTGGAAATTGAATGGTTGTTTAGAGAGACATAACACGAATGTTTGTACATATAATCTACATTATTCTTATAATCATGTCAATTGACTTTAAAGTGTTTATTTAAAATAACAAAATATTCCACTTAGATTTTTGTAAGTAGGTAGATCAAAATATATTTTGTTGCAAAAATGTAAACAATGTTACACTTGAATGATTTTATTTTTTTATTCAATAAATTCAGACAAATTTTATCAGAGAGTTATTTCCTATGAAATCATTTATAAACTTAAAATAAAAAGAAAAATTTTAAATTAATTCTACCAAAAAATATTTTTTGATCTACTAACATTTTAAATCTACACTGAAAATATTCTACCTTAAAATTGCAAAAAAAAAGAAAAGAATGTGTCGATTTTTAAACTCTCAGATCTTTCACCTTCAATTGAAGCTTAACCGAGTTCAAAGGCATCATATATGCAGCAACATCACTAGCAGCTGCCGATGAACAAAAATTTTTCACTCATTGATCTGAGTATGAAACTTGAGTAATTTTTGTTTCGTGACGAATTTGAGCAAAGCTTTAAAGAAATGTCTTTAATCTCACTTGCGATAAGAGAAGAATTTTTTGTGTGCGCTTATAAAGTTCAATTCCCTCTTTTATCCATCATTTGTTCAAGCCCATAGAGTTCATGAACTGAGAGAAGTTTTTTGTGATTTTTCTTTGTTTCATTCCGAAATAACAAAAAAAATTTCTCTCTTACTGATTCTTTTCATCTTAGAGATTTTTATTTTTTTTGCACGGTCCGAAAAGCGAAAAGAATTCTCTTTTTAATTCCCTTCCCATCTTAATTATTTTATGGCTTCATGCGAATTTTTGTTTATTACTGCAATCATGGCTCAATGTGTTATCGAAAAGAAAAAATTAGTAAAAAGAAATTCAAGGTGTGGATGCTCAGTCAGAAATGTTCTTTTCTCTTGTTGTGCTTCAACACATTAATTACTTAATTATGATAGCTCCCCTCCTTCTTTCTATCTTTTGTTCGCGCTTTTACATGTAGAAAAAAGTTTTTTATAGATACTTTTTGGTAAGATTACCTAATTGAGATGCCAAAACACTGAAATCTACTCCTCTATTATTCTTTTTCTCTTCTTCCTGTGTTAATGCCGCAAATGAGGTTTTTGACATTTGCTATAAAGAAACCGTAGCAAAAACAAAAATAACTTCCAAAATAAAAAAAGAACGATTGCAAAAAGAAAACCGCTAAAAAATATTGTAAGAAATGGTTAATTATGTGTACACACATACAAACATTTGTAATTCCGGAACTTTTTGTTTATTCATTTCTTTTCTTCCGAGCATGACTCTCTTTTCCGTAATATTTATATGAAACGGTACATTAGATGAAAATATTTTTATTCTACTATTGCTTTTATGTCGTCCATCATCTACATTGTCATTAAAATTATATGAAGTGGCTGTTTAGCATTTTTTCTATGACGACCTATTGTAACACTCGGCAACGTTGATTGCCATCACTGTGGTGACGATACATCAGCTGAGAAGACTGGCATGGAAAAATTTGAATGATAAAAGACGAAGTGAGGGCGGATTGCCTTCCAAGAATATATTTTTGAATGATGAATGAGATGATTGATAACAAAAGCCACTTTAAATCATGTTGAATATACACATTTTACTTTAATATTACTACTTCTTTTTCCTTTTTCCTTTTGTATCAAGGATTGGAAATTTAATTTTTACAATTTATAATCTACATGATTTGTTAGTTTGTAAAAAAATTACATCTCTTTTGTAGATTTGTAGAAATTTTTACAAAAAAAAAATTGTAGAATTAGTTCAAAATTTAAATTGCAATTTATAAACTTTCGTTAAGTACACAAAATTAGAATTTTTATTACCTAACCTTGATTTACAAATTTATATGATTTATTTATACTACAAAGATACAACATCGCAATTTTACGTATATTCGTGTGCTCATAATTCATAAGAAAAAAAGATGATAAAGTGAAATGCATCTTGTGAGGTTTCTGCCAAACATTATATTGGCAAAATTAAATTGATGACATCCTGAATACAATTTTTTTATATCATATTATGAATGAGAACTATCAATCATACAGTGAATTGTGCTCCACATTGTTGAAGTTTTTTGTTGCCATTTTCAATTAAATTATTTTCGCTAAATCTAGCGTGAGCATTTTGTGAGAAGTGGCTGAATACATACATATATACATACATACAAAGGTAATAATAATAGATGCTTATTATGAGGAAGGCATTAATCTCCACATCACTCTCTCACATGCTATATGTTCACGAAAATAAAACGGTAGCCAGTACTTAACTCATGCCTTTCATATCATTTTTTATTCTTATTCTTATAAACTAGCATTCATTTTTTTGTGATATTGATGACTTGCTGACTGGCTAGAGAGTAAAAATAGAAAGCGAGAGTTCTTGACATTGAAATAAAAACGTTCTTTATTTCAATTACTCTCGTCTATGTGTGATGAAGAAAAATGCAAGTGAAATTGAGGCTATGCGGTGGCGGATGAGAGAAATCAGTTTTCAATGTCAACGTGTTGGCGCTTCTCAGTGCGTTTATAATCTAAATATCTTTGCTTCGTCGTGTAGAAGTTATTTGCAGTTTCCGCCTCATCTCAATAATTGCCTATGATTGCTCACTTTTTACGTGCCTATACGGCTGAATGCGATGATGTTGTTGATGCTGGCAAAATAAATTGATTTTTAATCTACAGAAAAGTGTTAGAATTATTCTTTATTCACAGTTCTTTCCCTTGCCAAAAAAAATAAAATAAAACTTTCATTAACCGTTATTCAATCAGATTAAAATCAGCAATATTGAATGAATCACAGTCAATGAATGACTTGTAAATTGAAACTATAATGATTGATTATTTGAATAACTTAAAGCCATTCAATTTGTCGGTTTTGTGTCTGACTCATATTTTATGCAAATTTCATCTCGGCTCGCGCCTTTTTATTACACAGCTGTTTAAAATATCGTTTATCAAAGAGTCAACAACATTATAATTCCCCGGCGATTTTGAAATAAATCGAAGTCATAATAAAAAATACCGATTCGACAAGCAGTAGCGACAAAAGGCAACTGTTTGACATTTTTCAGTGGCTTGAAAGACTCGTTAACGAAGGAATGAAAAATGCGACAACTCTGAGCGCCACAGCACACTGAGCGTGTTTCAAGAGTCAATGTCAAGGATAATAATTAGCTCTACTCGTACGTAGCTGTTTCTTATGTATGCATGCATAAAAACAAGTTTCAGTGTATTAATTTATATGCGAAGAAATACTCGAGATTTCTTTCGCTACGTTATACACGAATGAAATGGCTTATATGAATATTGCATCACAACATATAATTTCTTTTTCCCTTAAGTTGAATCAAGGTGTAAACATTTTCAATATATTGAAATTTTTTTATGATTTCAAAAAATTTTTAAATTTCTTAAATTGACAAAAATAAAGAATAAAATTTGGTAAATTAATATTTAAACATGGTAAAGTTGGACACATTGCTAATATTTCTTTCTTTTTTAACTAATTTTATGCTAATAATCAAGATTTTTTAGTGAAACTTACATAAAATTTTTATTTTTGAAATGTAAACAAAAAAAATGAAAACATTGCAAAATTTCTTAACAAATTTTATTTGCAAAATTGGATCATTTTAAAAGCAAAATCATACAAGTGGAAATCATTACTTAGTTATTGCTTTCTATAAACATAAAAATTAATCTTAATTTCTTTGCCTTGACTTTAGTTCTCATTTTGTTGCGATATTTACGATGAGATAAACAAGTATCGTATGCATATCGCCAAGTATTGTCGTTTCTCAGTTTTGTTCTTTTAACGGTTTCACATTTCCTTAGTTACATAAAGCTAGCAATAATGTAAACTTTATATCAACAACTACAGTTTCTAAAGAAACGTTCAGGACGTGAATGAGTTTGCAGTTAATAAACCAGTTTATTGAATCAAGTGAATACCTAGGATAATAAATTAAATATTATATAATGTTATTCTTTTATAAGGATTTACCACTAAAAGTTCATTGACTTATTATTTCACACAATTTTCTTTTTACACATTTGCCAATCATAATCGAAATATAATAAAAAAGCAAAAGCATAATCGAACCATAAAATTTTATTTCCAACTTCTTTTTCTCCATCTTTCGTTCGTTCTTAGAAATCGAACGTAATTCTATGATACTGCTTCTGCTGTTGCTTCAATTTAACCATTGCAAACGGCAAATTGCGGCAGAATTATGAGATTTGAGTAGTGTATTCTTCTGCTGCTAAGTAGTAAAATAGAATTGTTCTTGGAAAAATCTTCTTTCAGTCTCAAGAATGCTTTCATAAAATATTCATAATCTTAAATCGAAAGAAAAACAAAGAAAGCAAATTTATCGTTGAATTTTTGATGAGCTTTTGCACGAGTAAGAATATGAAAAAGATTAAGTCATTGCTGCTACACAAACGACATAAATTTAGATAAATGAAATGATTCATAAGAATTTTCCCAACAGAGATTCTCAATTTAAATATTTTTTTTTGCTAAATATGGAACAACATTTCTTTTTTTAATCTTGAAATGTAATCATTACAGCAGCAGCAGCAACAGCAGAATATCAATTTTGTAAAAAGAAGAAAAATTCAATTATTTAAAGAATCAGTAATTACAGTAAGAGAAATGAATGTTCAATTCGTATTGCAATGCACACAATTTGCATAATGAAAGAAGAAGGAATGAAAATTATCATTTAGAATTTTTCTGCTCCATCATTTTATTCGATTGAAAGCAGAAGAAAAATTACATAACTGGAACTTCACTCTTGTAAGTCAATTTACAAAGATTATTCTTATGAAGAAGAGAAAGAGGATTGTAATTGTAAATTGACTTACAAGATCGTCACTCACTGAATTGATAAAAAAAGCGAGAAAGAAAGATATTGATTGCTATACAATTTTCTTTCAAATTTATTACTTGCCAACTGAGAGCGAGAACCTTTGAATTATCTGCGGTGTGTCTTAATTTAGAGCAAAAATTCTCACCGAGGATTTTTTTAATCACTCGTTAAAAAGGTAAAGTGGAACATGAAAAATAAAGGTGAAATTAATTGTTGCCTTAGGGAATGAACATACAAAAAATCTCTTCAACTTCTTTTTTGGTTTGGGATGTTCATTATTCCCAGTTTTATTTTTAACAAGCGAAAATTTTTCGATGCCTTTCACTTTATCTTTTGCACTCTCATTATCCACGCTATAATTCTTTCTCAGTTGTTTTTGTTATTTTAATTTATATTTTTTTGCATACATGTTATTCCCACATGTGACTGACCCAAAAATGATTTTTTTTCTTTCTTTCTTTGACATAATTAAACTTCTTCATTCGTGGTGTATAACTAAAGAAGCAGAAAATAATGGAGATTTAAACTGTATTAAATAAAGCAAAAAATTTTGTCAATATTTCCCGTAATACTGCTTTTATGCACGATAGATCATTATGGTATATGAAATTTTTTCTTTGTACTGAAATTTAGGCATTTTCAATAAGAATTTGAACAAATCATTTAGTCTTGAATGGTTTAAAATTTACACAGTTCAAATATATTTAAAATTTTTAGTTTTGACTAATTGTTTGAAAAATCGACAATTTGTATCAAGAATTTTCAAATTTTTCTAATTTTTTTAAAAAGATTTTATTAATAAATTTGTCATCTCGGAAATTTTCCAAATTTAAAATGACCGTTATTCAGAAAAATATTAAAATTTTGTAAAGAATGTACCAAGAAAAAATTGTCTTAATATTGTGACCAAATCAAATATTTTAAATTTGTCTATAGAAATATTTCATGTCCAAACAAAAAGTTTTTTCAAAAGAGTTTTTGCACACACATTTCTTACTGTATGTCTTTTAGATAGATGCAGAACAAAAGACAAACAGCACATAAGAATAAATGTGTGTGAGAGAGAAGCACAATAGTCAACATAGCATAAAGAAAATGAAACAAGATGAAGCATAAGCGGGGCGAAAAATGGTTATGAGACGTTGGAGAGCGTTTGGGTCATTAAACTTTATTTATGGGCTCTCGCGCGCACGAGAGGTATCTCGTTGGTTCTTAACGAATATAAATATATAAAGCAACATAGAACCTGCCATGTTAAATCTTTCCCTCTCTTAGAGGCTTATCTACAGAATGTCTTGTGTGTTTATTTTCTATTGCAAAAATAGCATTCAAGGGCATATGTTGTTGCTAGAGATGGAACATTAATGTTACTTTTTTTTCTCTTGTTATACTTTAGATGAAGAAGAAAACTTTTGCTTTACTTTTTGCTTCTTTCGTACTTCTCTATTCTATTTTATATTCTTTTGTGTGTGCAAAATTCAATTAGCGACTGCCTTGGTATTATCATCATTACTATTTTATGTACATCTCTCGCTATTTCGCAATTTCATGCGCGTTATCAAATGTACTTGGTATTTCTATACATACACATTTTTTCAGAAAGTGTAAATTGATATAAAATTCTTTTATTTTCTCAGTATATGTGATTATGATCTTTTTGTTAATGAACTGTCACTCTCTTTCTAAAGAACTTCTAATCGATTTTATACTTTTTATGGAATGCTTTTAGCACCTTACTCTAATTTCATAATTTTTGTTAATTAAATTGGAATTTCAATAGATTAATAAAGAATTCAGGTTATTGAGCTCTTAAGCAGCAACAACTAAAAAAATTTCTTCATTTTTACTTCAATTTGATTTGAATTCTTTTCGATTTTATTATTCACTGCTGCTGATGAAATTAACGATAAAATGATGCACATAAAAAGGCAGAGAAAGAAAGCAATTTAGATTAAGAAGCATCAATCACTAATATAGTGCAATATCCATTAATGCAAATCTTCTTTTACGATTAAATTCCATATGTTGTCTGTTTTGTTGGCTAATTTAAGATAATTGCGACAATCAAAAAGCAAAGCTAAAAGTAGAACAAAAAATCTTATGTTTAAAGATTCTCAAACTTTTTACTTCATTCAATGGTTTTTAAACTTTTTTTCATTTTCACTTGCCTTTGCCTCTATCCATAATTATGATAATTTAAAAAAAAATTTCTTATCATCAAAGTTTCTTTCAATTTGCTTTCACTATTGGCAATTTATATTTATTAGTTATTGAAAGACTTAAAGTTTATTGCATTATAAGTATCGCCTGAAGTTGAAAGTAAAACTATTTGGTAGAGAAAGAATGAGAAAACTTTATCAGCAAAAATCCAGACGAAAAGAATTTTCATTCACCGAAGATTTCTCTATTTAAGGAAAAATTCTTTTTTGTTAAGATTTATGTGCATAATTTTGTTCTATTATGTATGCAAAATTTTCTGCAATCAAGAATTTACTCTTCGTTGTTTGGTCTTTGCTAGAAGGCAAGTTCCATTTATAGCACTAGAGTGATTTTCAATTGCACTTTCAATTTTTTCTTCTTTCATCCCTAATGGGAAATACAAGCATATTCTTATACTGATTATACATAATGCACTTTGTGCACGCTTTTTGCTTAACAACCCACTTAGCAATAAGAATTGATGACAATGGTTTGCATTTCAAAATGCAAATTTCACTCTCTGTTGTTTTACCCATATCATTCTTCCCTTTTCATGCTCTATGCATTCATAGAAAGATGTTAAAGGTTTTTTGTTATTTTCTATAATTTGAAATTGTCATGGGGAATTAAGCAGAATCAGAACATATTCTAATTTTTGATCCTTTTATTTTAATTCATTTTATTTATCAATGCAATTGCACACATACACTTTTGTCTCTACGCTCCATAAATTACATAATTAATTTCTTCAATTTCCAATTCCACAAATACTTTCTGTGCATTGAGATAAGAAGAGAATTTATGTTGATCCTTTTCCGAGAGGAAAAAGCCAACACAAATAAAGAGAAAGAAGAAGAAATTTTAATTTTAGTATCATTTCCGTTTCTACTCTATCAGAAAGAGGATAAATAAACAAAAAACTATTGTTGTAAGTGAATAGGCAAAAGTTTCTGTTTTTATTTCCCAATGTTGTCTTAATCCAATAAGAATTGTTTTTATTTTGTTTGTATTGTACAGCAATTGAATAGATAAATGAAATTTTAGTTGATTAAAGTCTTACTTGATGCGGCACATTCAAACATTTTTCCTTCCTGCTACTGCTGCTATTATGTTGGCAAAAACTTTTATCGATAACAATTTTCTCGTCGATTTAGTTGTGTATTGCAAAAAATTGTATGTGAAACAATAAACTTCAACATTTAATAACGTCGAGCATTTATGTTTGTTATGAGGCATTAAACAAGTGTTGTGTATGTTCTTGGATGGCTCACGCACAAGCTCATAAGCTTACTCATTCCAATGAATTTTTCATTCATTAGCTTCTTGTTTGATCCATTTACTCGCATATATTCTTATATTTTGGTGAATTCTACGAGTAAATAAAGACAAAAAACCTGAAATTTCTCATTTGTTGAAAACTAAATTGAAATATTTAAATATCGAAGTACTTCATCTTTTATTTTATAATCTAATTTAGCTTTTACGATAAGCTAAAACACAAAAGAATTAGAAATTTTTCATTTGCAAATTTTTTTTAGATTTCAAAATTCAAATGTAAACAAAGATTTAAAAATCAAAACAAAACAATAATTTGAAGAAATAAATGCAGATAGATAAAGTAGCAAAATTACTTAAAATAGACAATAACATAGTCGCAATCGACCAATGAATAACGAAAAACAGAATAAGACACAATTTAGTTGTTTTTCTCATGATAGAATTCACCATATGTTTTCTGTAATAACCACACGGAGAGAAATAAGGAAAGAAGAATTTATATCCAACATTCTGTTACTGTGATATTGCGTGCGAAATCCTCATATATGTCTAGATACACTTGCAGAAAAAGAAAGAAAGTATTAAGTCGAGTGAGAAGGGATTTTCGACTCAAAGTTATTCTTAGTCTTCTCTTGCCTAACTTTATTAAAACGCCATAGGAACAAGAGCTGAGATAAGGAAGAGCTTTTAATGTTCTTCTTCTTTGTCTTTTGTTCACAGCATTCTTTAGTTTTGCTAATATTGCTAGGGGTAACAGATGTTTCTACTGCTGCTGTTCAGCATACAAAAGGTATGCTACCTATCAGTATATTGAGGTAGCTCTTATGTTTGTGACAAAAAAAACATGTATAAAAGAATTATATTTTTCTTCTCATTCTCCTTCTTGTTGTATGTGTCAGCCACGTTTTTCATTTCGACAGAAAAATAAGGGAGGGCAAAAGATTCTCATTGTATGATGAATGACTTTCCAATAGCACCATGTGTGTGTGTACGTTATCTTGCTAATATTAGCCCACAATATTGCCAAATCTACAACTGAACATCTTTCGTGTTATGTGAGTGCGTGCATAACTCATGGTCAAAGCTAAAATGAAATTCTTCTCAGGTTTATTGAGTTTCATTCTATTCAATTATTTGGTGATTTTGTTAGCTTGCAAGAAGAATCTTTGCTTTTTTGGGTTTGTATGTAGGCGACGAAGCTTAAGGAGCAATCGAAAATGCTTAGATATGCACAATCATGATAAAGACCAAAATCTACGAACAACAGACATTAAATAAGCATAAATCGATCAGCAATAATTGATTGCTATACAATTGAGCACCTTCACCATTGAATTATTCCTACACGCATGATTTCATTGAAGCGAGAGAGAAAACATTTTCGACAACTTTTTCTACGTGCTCATCATTTCTGATTCTCACGCACGCCATCGGTAATAATAATTCATATAAAAGCCGTAAAACGGTTCAATTTAATTTCCAAAACACAAAAAAATTCTGCCAATTTTCATTCGATTAGAGTGAGAGCGCCATGGAATTGAAAAAAAGAAGATGAGAAAAATTGCTTTTGAATTTTAAATTTTTCTCTGCTGGTTTTTATCGTAATATCAGCACAGGTTGATTTATGGCATATATTGGCATCGCGGAATATATCATAAATCAATGTGAATAAAAATTCGCACAGAAATAAGAAATAAACAAGAAGAACGCGCTATGTGCTGTTATAAAAATATTGTGAAAAGAGTAACACAACTGGGCTGATTGGAGGGAAAAAAATATTTTATATTTTTATGTCATCATTAAAAGTAGCTTAAAACTGATTCCATATGCAGACACTTTTTCAGCTAATGAGGATTAATGCAAAAATCATGCAGTGCTTGATGTCGTAATTAATGTCGATTATGAAATGAGTTCAATGGACGAATGATGATAATTATGGTGAACAGACATTCCCATGCAGGCATAAAAATTCTATTTTTCATCTTCTTAGAGCAATAGTGAAATTAAGGCAAAGAAACTCGATTCCCTAAAGTTAATTTAATTAAATTTTCAGTATTTTAGCTAATTACTTATGTTATTTGATTTTAAATTTTATTTAATGAATATTTTCATAATTTCACGGAAAATTCAAATTAATATTCTTTTGTTTTGATTTATTTGTTTACGTTCTAATTTTTGTTTACATTAGGAAAATTTCTTCAATTTGAAATTCTTTACAAATTTGTCACGTTTAGAAGTAATAAAATCTGTAAACGAATGAAGTAAACAATTCAATGATGTCATAGGTTTAATTTAATGCAAAATAGAACTTCCTCGCTGTAATGAAACCAGAGTATCTTCACATTGAAAGAGATTAAAGAATTATGCAAATCAACATTTTCAATCCCTTTTTTTATCAATAAATTATGGTCTTTTCACATACATATTTGCATGTATATATGTACGGATGCTGGGATAAATAGCATTAAATTACAGCTCAAGTATAAGTCTTAACATATCGTATGAAAAATTATATTCTCGTTTGCTCAGCACCTTCATTGATAGCAGAAAGAGAGTCTAATGTAAATACATCTAAAACAGAATGCGCACACCGACATTAAACATTAAACATCATAATTACCGTACCCGCACATAATGTATGCATGAAACTCTTTTTTCAATTCAATTTGGTTGATGGGTTATTTACATACCAACCTACCTACCTGCCTACCCGTCGACAATTCACTGCCAATACGTGAGCGTAAGAAAGAGCTGCTCTAATGCGGCTATTTAAGAATTCTGTGATGATGAATAGCATGAGTTCTCTCTATTTTTTCTATGAATAATAATAATCATAGATATAAGTAGATATGAATGGATTTTCGATGCCACGCTCTTAGCATTAATAAAAGATTTAATTTATTATGGTGAATAGTCGATGTAATGAATATTCTATGAAAGGAAGAAAATTGCTGTTTTTCTTTCTCTTGTCTAAGCATCATGATGAGGTGGTTGTCATGTGAAAATTATGTACATGCTAAAAAGTAATTTCATAACAATTTTTCTTCTTCATGAGCGCAACTTCCGATGATTGATTGTAACAAATTTTTGTTAAAGTGATGTAAATTTGTCATTTTTTCACGTAAAATATGTGAATCGCATATAACAGTAAAGATTTAAAAAATGTCTTTTAATATTCATAAATTTTATGTTTTATCTAAACCGTATCAAATTTCTAATCAATTCTCTTCTCCGGGTAAAATAAAATAAAAAACGATATGAAATTTTCAACATTTTATTGATTCCGTTACAAAATGATTTAAATTTCTTTTTAACGAAATTTTGTTAAATTTTTAACAAAGAAATTTTGAAATTTCAAAATGTAAACAAGAAACAATTCAATGAGAAATTGTTAGATTTACAGTCACAAATGCTATATGATAAGTTAAAATACTCGACATAAATATCAATACCAATTTACTAAGAATTTAAGCTCTTTGAAATTATCAATGAAAACTAATTAACAATAAATTTTATGACAATTTTCATAAACCATATTTTATGAGAGCTCTAATCAAAAACATTCTGTTGTTTCTAGATTTAAATTTAACTCACATGCATTAATATGTACACGGAGAAAAATATTTTATAACTGGCATAAAGTTTTTTAGATTTGTCCCTATAAAGTCAAATTTATAAGCCCTAAAAAGAAAATTTATAAGTTTTATAAATTTTTTTATGACAGTTATAAAAGTTTTATAACAGTAATAAATATTTTTATAACTGTCATAAAAAAATTTTTAACACTTATAAATTTTCTTTTTAACGCTTATAAATTTGACTTTATAGGGACAAATCTAAAAAACTTTATGCCAGTTATAAAATATTTTTCTCCGTGTATTGACATCCGATCGTCAATCACGCATAAATTCATTTTTGTAGCTTTTCGATATGTATCAACTTACCGCTAAATATTTATTTGCGGATTTCATTATCATCTACCTGGGTTGCTTCTCATAAATGCTTGCTATTCTTATGTGTGTGGTGTAAAAATTACATTAAAGGTGTCAGCACGCATCTACGTAAAAGTGTTGATAGCTCACTGCTGTGAATTTAAAATATATTTTTTTTCGCTATTACATATAAGCAGTGAGAGCATGTAAGTGAGTTGAGCCGCGACGAAAGAGATAATGAAGGAAAGAAGAGAGAAATGGATGGGAATTGAGGCAGGCGAGTCTATAAAATAATTGCTGAATCATTTTCAAGAATATGTCAAGAATTGAGTGCCTACCAACTGTGTACAGTTAGATTAAATCTCGATTACTTCAATGTTGACTACTGAAACTCGTGTACACACAGAATTGCCTTTTTAAAAGGTCTTAATTGAAAAAGTATGGCTTTTCATTTGACTTTAATTGCATTTTTATAGTTGCGTACCTTCCTCTCTTACACTTGCAGTATTTACTGTAAATATAAACATAAAAAAATGTATGAAAATTTTCAACAAAAAACTCGACTTTATCGGCAATTTTCTACCTTTCCATTCTTTCTTTGTTAGTGAATGAATCACAAATAATGTAATCCAAATGAGATTAGATGGTGATGATGCGATTACAAGAAGCTCAAAAAATAAAAGAAGCGCAAGTAGTTGAATACTTACATATACATTTATCAAAACAACTCACGTTAAAAGTCAAACAATGGCAAACACGCATCATGTATAAAAAGCGTTGTTCTTAATTTTTTTCACCACCTTCTTCATTTCCACACACATACTTCTAACTTTTCCAATTAAACTTTTCACAAACTTTTTATTTTTTCTCTCTCTTTCGTTGTTTATGGCATTTGCCTTTTATTATTTGATTGAGCATTGTGCCATTTTGTGATACTTAAGACAATTGTCTTTCCCGCAATGCGCCTTTTATTTGAATTCGTCCTTTGCCATCAATGATAATTTATTATCTTAGAGTGAGTGATAAGACGCAATCTTAAATTGAATTTTGCCTCTGAGTTAAAGAAATAAAAAAAGTTTTTCTTCTCACTTTATGTGCTTTGGGAAATCAGCGTAAGAAAGTTTTATTTCACGAATGTTTCCCTTTACAATCAATTTTGATGCTTGAGCTTTAATCGAGCGTGTGAAAGAAGAAAAAAGTTTTTTTACACTTTTATTGCAGTTTAAAATAAAATGAGCATAATAGAATCCTAAGAAATGATTATTAGATTTACGTGCACGATCGATCACAACCGTGACATTTTATGATAATGACAATGTTACCTTCACGCTTCTTTTCACAATCTTATCGATTTTAAAAGTCTTTAAGAAGTTGTAGCATCTGTTACGGCAAGCAGATTTCATTTTGCATATCAGCAATTGAATTTCCTAGAGAAAATTGAAACTGTGTCATGTGTTCTTTGAAAATAAATTGAAAATTTACTCATCATAATAAAGAATTTCTTCTTTCTTTTGAATTAAAATTTATTGTATGAATAAATTTATTAATTTTTTGCGTCTTTTTGAACTTTGCTTACAGCACCCGTTTATGATGAACAACAGACCGCTTTGGAAGTTTATGATGATGGTAAGACAAAGTTTTGCTTTCTTTTTTATTCATAAAAAAATATTTTTCTAATTTTCACGTCACAGAGAGTGGATGTTATTATAATTATCATCACTATGGCGAAGGCGATAGAATAGTAACAAATGAGCCATGTCTAAATTGTACTTGCCATAATCGCATGCTCATGTGCTATCTGCGTGTCTGTCCATTTACAAAGCCAATTGGGCAGGACTGTATAGTAGAAAAACGTGAGGATCAATGCTGTCCCGTTATTACATGCCCACAAGGTAAAATCTATACAAATTGATTAAAACGCCTCCTTTTTAATTTAATTAAATTTCATTTTATACAGTGCCAGTTGAACTTGTCGACGGTACGACGGCAATGCCATCGACTGATTTAGCAATTCCAGACAGCTATGGATGCACGATAGGCAATAAATATTATGCAGAGGGTGTACAAGTTCCATCAAATCCTAACAAACCATGTGAAGTTTGCTACTGTATACGAAACAAAACGGCATGTGTTATGCAAGAGTGCACACTTCACATCGATGGATGTCAACCAATTTATAATAAGGGAGTTTGCTGTCCAGTTCGATATTCATGCGGTAAGTTAACAAAATGTCAAAAAATATTTGTTCCATAAAATTAATTTATTTTAAATTAATTAGATCACGATCAAGACTTACCACTTGAATTGGAAGACCATTCAACGACTGATAGACCAACAGAAGGTTTTGTTCTTACTACACCAAAATCAGTATCTGAAGAATGCCATTATAATAATAGAACATATGCTGATGGTGTGGGAATTGACACAGGTGATCCCTGCAAACATTGTTATTGTATGCATGGTGATATTGTTTGCGCTATTCCTGAATGCGGTAAACCACATGGACAAGAAGGCAAAAATTGTCAAGCTGAACCACCAAAAGAAGGTCAATGTTGCCCAGATACATTCATTTGTGATGATGAAACTGTCACAATTCCACCAGAATCAGATGATCAATTGCAACAGCATATTATTCCACAAAAGACACCAGTGAAAGGTGGCGTACATAGAAAGCAACCACCAAAAGTCACAACAACAACATTCAGACCAAAGGGTGAAAAGGCTGATAAATCATCAGAAGAAGATGAATCGAGTGAAGAACATGTGCCAACAATTTTGCATCTTACAACCACAGAATCAACAATCAGTGAAACACAAAAAGTTCCAAGCTCAGATGAAGAACAAGAAGAGCCAGCACCAGCAACAGGCAAGCCATCATTCACAGACCGTATTGATGAAAATATTGAAGAAGAAACCACACTCGGATCAGTGCCAGAACATAAGGATGAAAAAGAAGAACCACACACAACAGAAGCTATGCATGAAGAAGAAGAGCCAGAAACTACAAAAGCACCATCACACGATAAGCCCGAAATTGAGACTGAAGCACCTGAGCATGTTGCTGAAAAGGGTGAACAACCAGAAACTACACAAGTACCATTACATGAAGCTGATGAAGAAAAAGAAATTAAAACTACACAAAAACCACATGTTGCTGAAAAGGATGAAAAAGTCACAACTGAAATTCCAACACATGCAGAAGAAGAAACGACCGTCAAACCAATTGAAGAAGAAGAAGAAGAAAAATCAACAGTTAAATCAATTCTCATGCCAGAGGAAGAAGAAAAAGAAAAAGAAGTGCCAGAAGTTGATGATCAAAAGACAGAAGCACCAATTGTTAAAGAGGAAGAAACGACAATTAAATCAGCCGATGAAATTCAAACAGAAGCACCTGGTGAAATCGAACATGAAACAAAATATCCTGGAATTAAAGAACATGCACCTTCAGTTACTGAACCAGCTACAATTGATGAAGAAAAAGAAGTTGAAGCCACAACGGTCAAAACAGAACAAATTCCAGTTGAAAAAGATGAAGAAAAGACAACAGAATCAGTTCTTACACAACCAGCATCAACTGAGAAGCCTGAAGAAGAGGAAGAAGAAGCATCAGGACAACAACCAACAGAGAAACCATCAGAAGAACATACAATTATGCCTACAATTGACGAGACTACAATACAAACAGTTCATGAACCAAAAGCAACTGATGAAGAAGAAAAACCAGCAGAACCAGAAGAAAAAGTTACAACTGTTGTACCACATCGTGATGAAGCTGAAGAAACAACAATTGAACCAGTTCATATTCCCGATGAATCTGCTGAAGTTACTGATGCTCCTTCTCATTCTGATGAAGCTGAACCATCAACACATGCACCTAAAGAAACCACAAGAAAGATTCCAATTGATGATTATGATGAAATTCCACATAAAGAAATTGCAACAGAATTACCAGAAATGCCATCAGAAGAAGAAGTGCCAGAATCAGTTACAATGACACAAATGCCAATCGAATCAGATTCACATGTTGTTGATGAAACTACACAAAAAGTTCATGTACCAGAAGAGACTACAATTGCTTCACATGAAGAACCAGATGAAATGAATACAGTTATTCCAGAAAGAGATGAAGATGTTGACCATAAAACTACAGAAAGACCAGTCACAGAACCAGCGACATATTTGCCACCAACTGTTGCTCCAATTGATGAAAAAACTGACGAGGAAGAAGAGAAATTCCCACCAACAATTCCTGGCGAAGGTTCATGCTTATTTGATGGTGTCACTTATGAAAATAATGCACTCGTGCCAACTGCTAATGAAGCCTGCCTCAAAAATTGTGTCTGCTTCAATAGCATTGTACGTTGTCAGAGCTCATGCGATCAAGATGAAACAATTGTAACTACACCAAGTGGTGATGAAGTTGCAATTGTACAAGAAAGCACAGAAGCTCCAGGCTATCCTGCTGTTGTCAAAGAAATTTCTCCAACAACAACACCAGCATCAGAAGACAATGAGATTGAATCAGATGAAGAAAAGACAACACAAAAACCAATTGTCAAAGTACCAGAAGAACCAGAAACTGAAACTAAAGCACCTAAAGAAGAAGAACAACCAAGCACAGAAGAAAAAGACACAACTATTAAACCAATTGAAGAAGAAAAGACTGAAAAACCAGCTGGTTCAGTTGATGAACGTGTGGGTGAAGAAGAGGAAGAAGAAGAAAAGAAAGCCACAACACCAAAGGTTGAAGAAGAACATGTCGAGAAAGTTGAATGTACTGGCATCGAATGTAGATTTAAACCACCAACTGAAATTTCACCTGAAACAACTTCTAAACCTGAAGAAGAAGAAGAAATTACAACACAAAAAGTACACATTCCAGAACATGAAGAACCATTAGCTACTGAAAAAGTTCCAACCATTGAAGAAGAAGAAAAGAAAACAACTGCAGCACCACACATTCCAGAACAAGAACAAACAGAAGTTCCAGCAATTGAAGAAGAAGAAGAGAAAACTACTTCAGTACCAAGTCATATTCCAAGCCATGATGAGCAAACTGAAGCACCAGTTCATGAAGAAAAAACTGAAATTCCAGCTGAACGTGAAGAAGAGGAAGAAAAGACTACAACAGCAGCAGTACCAAAAGAAGAAAAACCAGCTCAAGAAGAACACACAGAAGCTCCAATTGAACATGAAGAGAAGACAACATCCGCAGCAATTCCACACATTCCAGAAGAAGAAAAAGAAACAACTCATGCACCAGCTATTGTTGAAGAAGAAGAGAAAACTACCTCAGTTCCACACATTCCTAGCCATGATGAACAAACTGAAGCACCTATTGAAGAAAAGGAAGAAGAAGAAAAGACAACAATTGCAACCCCACACGTTCCAGAACATGAAGAAGAAAAAGAAGTTGCAATTACACAAGCAACAGAAAGTCCTATCATGCATGAAGAAGAAGAAAAGGCCACAACAACAGCAGTTCCACACATTCCAAGCAAGGAACAGCCAGAAGAAAAAGTTACAGAAATTCCAACTTCAGATGATCTCACAACAACCCCACATTCAATTCTCATGGAAGAAGAGAAAGAAAAAGAACAGCCATCAATTGAAGACCATAAGATTGAAGCTCAAACAACCACTTTAGCACCAGAAGAAGAGGAAGAAGATGAAAAATCCACAGTCAAATCAGTATTATCACCAGAAGATGAATCAAAGGAAGTCGAAGAAATTCCAACACGTGTTGATACAGAAACAGAAGCTCCAGTCGTATCAGAAGAAACAACAGCAGTGCCAGAAAAGGATCACAAAGAAGAAGAAACCACTAAGAAACCAGAAGAAGAGAAAGAAATTCCTCAGACGACAGAAAAGGTTGAGCATGAAGAAGAAAAGACAACTGTTATTCCACATATTACAGAGAAAGAAAAAGAAATTCCTCAAACGACAGAAAAAGTTGAACATGAGGAAGGAAAGACAACTACGGTTCCTCATATTACTGAGGAAGAAAAGGAAACAACTCAAGCACCAGTTAAAGATGAAGAAGAAGAGCATAAGACAGAAGAACCAGCTGTGTCAGAGGAACATAAAACAGAAGCACCAGTTGAAGCTGAAGAACATAAGACAGAATTACCAATTGTACCAGAAGATCACAAAACTGAAGCACCAGTTGAAGCTGAAGAACAGCCAGCATGCGAGGGAGAAGAATGCAAACTTGCAGCTGTGCCACAGACAACAGAAAAGGCTGAACATGAAGAAGAAAAGACAACTGCAGTTCCTCATATTACTGAAGAAGAAAAAGAAATTCCTCAAACGACAGAAAAGGCTGAACATGAGGAAGAAAAGACAACTGTTATTCCACATATTACAGAAGAAGAGAAAGAAATTCCTCAAACGACAGAAAAAGTTGAACATGAGGAAGAAAAGACAACTACAGTTCCTCATGTTACTGAAGAAGAAAAGGAAACGACACAAGCACCAGTTAAAGAAGAAGAAGAAGATCATAAGACAGAAGCACCAGCAGAAGCCGAAGAGAAACCAGCATGTAAGGGCGAAGAATGTAAACTTGCTGCTGTGCCAGAAACAACAGAAAAGGTTGAAGAACATGAAATGCCTGCAATAACAACCATTCACACGCCAATTCATGAAGAAGAAGAAGCAGCAACAAAGAAACCAGAAGTTTCAGAAGAAGAAACAACATTATCAAAGGAGCAAATGCCAGTTGAAAGTGATGCAACACAAGCACCAGACGAAGCAACAGAGAAGCCAAGTCTTGTCGATGAAGAGAAGCCAGAAACTGCAACAGAAAAGACTGAAAAGGAAGAAGTTCCAGAGCACAAGCCTGAAACCAGCACTGAACCTGCACATAAAGAAGAAGAGGAAGAAGAAAAGACAACAATTGCAGCTCCAAAAGAAGAAACTGAAACAACTAAGAGACCAGAAACAACTGATACCAAAGTTCAACCAGGTGTTGAAGAAGAAGAAAAGACAACAGTTAAAACATCAGTTGATGATAGAATTGATACAGAAGAACATGATGAAGAGAAAGAAGCGCCAGCAACAAGCAAACCACATGAACCAGAAACAACGACAGTCCATGTTGATGAAACTGAAACACAAAAATCAGAGACAGAATTGCAAGCTACACAACGACCTGACTTTGATATTCAGCAACCAGTCGATCATGATGCTCAAGTGCCACAAAAACCAATTGAAGAAGAATACTCAACAACGACACACAGACCAGTCAAGCAACCACAACCAGGTTATGGTCAACAACAGCCAACATATCCAAGCGAATACGAGGACTACGAAGAAGAAGAAGATCCAGCACAATTTGGACCAGGCACTTGCCGATATGGTGGAAAACTTTATGTATCAGCACAACAAATTCCACGCGACGATCCTTGCGATTTTTGCTTCTGTTTCCGCAGCGACATCATTTGTTTGCAACAATCATGTCCGCCACCAATTCAGGGCTGTCATGAAGAAGCAATACCAGGCTTCTGTTGTCCTCGTTACGAATGTCACGTCAAAATGGCAACATTTATGAATGTCACAACAAGCACAACGACAACAACAACAACATTACCACCACACTTCCTGCAATCAGCATATAAAGGTGCAGCACGTAAAGGCGGCTGTCAAATTGAAGGTAAAGCTTACTCAGTAGGCGAAGAAGTTCAACAATCAAGTGGACCATGCATGCGTTGTGTATGCGGTGCTGATGCACAAATGAAATGCGAACCTAAAGCTTGCAGTCCTGCACCAATGCTTCAACAAATGATTGCCTCAGCCGCACAGCGACGAAGGAGATGAAGTGATGAATGAAATTAATATGTGAGTGTGTAAATTTGTGTGTCGTTCCCAAAATAAAAAAATGCGTAAATGAATGAATGCGCTTCCAATGCTTTTTTCGTCGCATTTTTTGGAAAGCGCCTAAAAATGTAATTTTTAAAAAAATCTTCCTTTTGTTGTATAAAAAAATTTGCACACACTTTTCAATCCCATAACAACACACAATTTTTGATAACGCAATGAAACAAAAAAATAGAAATCGAAAAATTTTCCTTTTGCTTTCTTCACTTACTTTCTTTTTAAAAAAACTGCGAATAATTATTATATAAGAAAAAGAAAATAATACAATTAGGAGCATGCCACACAGCACAAAATAAATAAGAAAATTCTTATGGTTTTCTTTTGAAGGTAAAACTTTGTGATGAAATTATGAAAAATTGTAAAATTTTACCTTCAAAATATGAATGAATGAAAGGCAGAAAATTTTCTCCAAAACTTTAGAATTCTTGCTATAATTTTTGAAAATTATCGCTTGCTCTCAAATATTTTCCTTCGTAGTGTCATTTGCGGATGATTAATTTGAGTAAAAAAGTGCGAGTGATTATTTATTAGGCACAGCACGTAACTGCCAATAAATTAATAACTTATTGAATGATAAAATATCAATAATTAAAATTAATTTATTTAAAAAAACTTTTTCTTATCTTAATTTTCCAAAAAAGCTAATTTTTCACAATTTCTTAAATATTTTTTATATAGAAAATTATTTTATCGATTTTGCATCTAGTCTCTTATTAAATGAATAAAAAAGGTGAAAATAATTATACAAAATGTAAAATTGAAAGAAGAAGAATGAAAAATTGCAGTAATAAGCCGATCTTGTCGACTGGACGATATTTAAAATGTTCTTTTATCCAAGAATGACGCAAGTAAAATTTTGTACTAAAATTATGCTGAAATTCAAATATTTTTATTTAGATCAAAAATTAAAAACAAACCTTTAGAACCAAAAACCGTTAAATTTGAATTTAAAAATTTAAAAATCGTTAAAAATAAAATGAAAAGCAAAATTTGAAATTGATGAGAAAACTCAATAAAATCTCGGAATAAATTGATAATAAGTAAAAAACAAAATACTTCATATTTGAAATTTTAGCATAAATTAAACAAATAAAAAATAAATTTCATTGCGTCAACTTGGCTCTTATCATTTCCTATCGTACTAAAGAGAAACTCCAACTCTTCTTTACTTACCTTACAATGTTATATTTTTTTCACAAAACCTACCTACCTTATAATTATTATTCTATATCAATTTAAAATTATAATAATATTTAATTTATAATAATTATTATGTTAAAATTATAAAAATTTTGAAAGTCTGACTGTTTGATTTATTGAATAATTTCTTGAGAATGATGAAAGATTTCTTCGATGTCTTGAACTTTCAGATTTTTTTAAACCTTATTTTAAACATTTCACAACAATTTTTTTTGAAACGAAGAGTATTCATGAATGGAAAAATAAAAACATTTCTGTGTAGCAATTTCTTGTAATTGTGTATTAATAATTTTTAAATAAGAACCACAAACAATTATCATTCTTGAATGAAGTATGAATGTGGTTAAAAAAGAAAAACAATTACATTTTTAATGCCATAATCAAAATATTGATTTTGTTTTTTTAAAAGAAATGAAAATAAAAAATAATTTTTAAGTCTCGTAACAACTTCCATAATTTGCAGTAGAGCAAAAAACAACATTTTTGGACTTTTTTGATGAAATAACAAAAATCAATGAAATTTTCGAAAAAAATAAAGTAATTGTTAAGTATTAAGTGATCATAGGTTATTTGATAGTTATATTATCCCCTTTGATAAATAATACTGACGAACGAAGAGGTATAACTAAGTTGATTAGGCATCTCTCCTATTTTTGACAATTATTTTCACTTTGAAAAATCTTACCCTTTTTCTCAATTATAATTTTAAAAATACGGTTGCGTCTTTGACGATTTGAGTTTTGGCAATGAATTCAATTTTATATGTGCATCAAATGGTGATCTAACAACATGTGCGAAAAATTTTTAACGAGAGACTAAATTGAAAATTTTTATTGCACATTAATAGAATTTGTTACCAATTTTTAAATCGTATTAGTAAGGCACGATAATGTGGAGATAAAAAAAACATTATTTGTACTTTAACCTGTAACTCGAAGAGGATATTTTTGGTTAAGTGTCCTTTTATACGAAAAATTAAAAAGAGAAAGAAAAATAAAGAAAATAAAAAAAAACTCGTTAAAGCTTTTTTATTTATGGTCGATGATGCAGATTTTGAAAAGCTTCTGGTCTTTGTTATCGATAATTTTTCTTCTTTTTCAGCTTCTGAAATTTAATAAGTAGTAAAAAACATTTTTCTTTTGTACACATAATGATTTCATTTCTTTTCATTTATATATTTTTTTGTTTTTATCACAGTATAAATTATACAATTTCTTTCTTTTCATCATAATTCTGTTACAAAAATTAATTATTTTTCTTCCCTTTCTTCTTGTTGCGTTCAAACAGAAAAGAAAATTTGTAGGATAAATACAAGCGGTTGCTTGGTGTCAAATGACATGACTTGATTTTTTAACTCTATTCTACAGACGTTTTTTCAAAGTTTGAGTACTCACTCGACCCTGTTTCTGCATTACACTCTTGAAAAGTAATTTTTCCGTATTTTTATAAGTTAAATTTCCACGAAGGACTTTTACAATATTTATTTAAAACCTGTTTATTTACAGAGATCAAAAGAGACTGCAAACTTTGAATATTTTTGTATTTATAAAAAGTTTTCTTTTAAATGACTGTGATGGAGTAGCTTTAAAGGTTATTCACACTTCAGAATTGTTGTAAATTTAAATTTAAAATTTTTTTTTAGAATTTACAATAATTTTCTGAGAAAATTTAAGATTATGTCATTGAATTTCAGGTGGAAATTATCTCGAATTTTAAAAGATTAAATACTGAATAAAGTCTAGACATTTTCATAAGTATTAAGAATTTGAATGTAAATGAATAATGAAGAATTTGAATATTCATTACCTTAACCAATTAAGAGAGAAATTTACTTAATTAAATGATATAATTCTTTTAGATTAACCCATTAGAAATTCATTAAAAATTATAAAGTTTATTACAAAAGAATCAATTTGTGCTAAACATTTTTTTTGTCTAATATGGAATTTCTTTACTCTTGAATGAATGTTAAAATTTGATATTTAATCTTTAATTAAATTTCTTTAAAATTAGAACCAAAATATTTTCTAATTGACACAGATTAAGAAAAATAACGGGAATCAACAAAATGTTCTTTTTAAAACAATTAAATTCAACAAATCATTTTTTCCAAAAATAGAAGAAGAATTTAAATAACAAAACGCCAAAAACATAAGTTTTTTCAACATTCATTCCTAAAATAAATTTTTCTAGTCATTGACTATTTTTGTTTTTAAAATATTTAAGAAATTCTTTCAACATCATTACTTTTTACCTTCAAGCTATTCCACCACAGTCAATATTTAAATAAAATAATAACTTATTGAAAGCTCACATTATACATTCATTGACTTCTAAAAATTCATTTTTGGTTTGTCTTCTTTAAATACAAATTTTTCTCATTCATTGATAGGATTAAAACTGTCAAAAGTTTTTTTCATTTGTGCTAGCATAAAATTAATTGATTCACTTACTGCAGACAGTTTGTATATTGTGTGTAATGTTACAATTAAAGAAGACAATTTTACCTAAACTGCTTTTGGCATTCAGTTTTAATTGAGTCTTATTTGATATTTTAATTAAATTTCTTTTATTTACCACACTTCACATTTTTGCACGGGATTCATTGGAGAACCTAAAAATAAATAAAAGAAAACAATTAGAATGAAAATTCTTGCTATTGTGTATGTGATGGATGACTGTTATTTGAAAGGTAACATTTTACTAATTGTTATCAAGTCCATCATAATGGAAATTCTACAATTAACTAATGAAATATTTTTCTCACTCTTACCCAAAGGACAATTAAATGTTTCAGAAAATTCGGGCAAATTTGAAAGTGATCCAATCACGCGAAAATTGGGTGGGCTGTGCGGATCCTTTTCAATTTGTAAATTTATTGTTTCATCTGTTATGGCCGAGCACCATACCTGGAGTGAGAAGGAAAAAGAAAAGGTTTGTTACGCCATTATTTAAAATGGAAAGTTAATATTTCAAAAAAAAAATATACAGCCTGAGAAAAAAGTGTTTACTAATTGAGGGTCGAATTGTATTCAAAAAGTAATTAAAGTAAAATTTTAACAAAGAGAAATGCTTAAATGCCAATTCTTGTGCTTGTGCGTGACTTGTGAGTTGAGATGCTGAATTATTCATTAAATGAGCGCACATTTGGGAGCGAGTAATGGCTTTTCATTTTTTTAGCACGATTGAGAATTAAATATTTATTAAATTGCTTTTCGAATAGAAACAAAAATGAAATTAGGGTCACGTATATTTGTTTTAATAAAATAACGATTTTTCAAGATTTAAAATAATTTCATGTTTTAAAATAAAATTTTGGTTTCTTGATTAAAAGCATAAAAATAAAGTTATAAATCGTAATTATGGCATCAAATAAATTATAGCAAAAACCACAAGTTTTAAATTCAAAAATTTCAAAGAACTTTATACCAACTCACCTGTGCAAACGATATAAAGAATAATTGATTGTGTGTCATATTTAATCCTGGCAACGGTAAAATATCTGATGGTCTAGGTTTCTTTTTGGAATTTAAAAATGCATGATAAGCCGACTTTAGGCCTCTGAAATTTATCACAAAATAAAATTTAAGCTCAGTCGCGACAACATTGTGAATATGATTTGCATTCATACCCATTGTCTGCAATGTTTTCACCGAGTGTCTGCTTTCCATTTAGATTTTTACCATTTATTTTGTAATTTCCATATTGCTTTACCTGTTGAAAGAGTAAAAGAGAAATTGAAATGGAAATTTAATCAAAATGTTTTTTTTTGGTGAAACCTACAAAGCAATCAATTCTTTCTTTGAACTTTCGAATCGTTTTATCATTCCACCATTGATGCAAATTTCCGAATTTGTCATATTCACGACCTTGATCATCAAAAGCATGAGTAATCTACAGGAAGGCAGAATTAAATTTCAATTTAAAAACATGACAAGCTACAATAAATACCTCATGTCCTACAACAACTCCAATGGCGCCATAATTTAATGATTTTGAATTTGTAGCTTCGTAGAATGGTGTCTGTAAGATACCAGCTGGAAATACAACTTGATTTTTAGTGGGCGTATAATAAGCATTAACAGTTGGAGGAGACATCGACCAGCGAGTCTTATTTACTGCCTGATCCAATCTCTCAAGATTCTTCTTTAAATTGTATGTATTTAATTTCAAATTATTTTCGAAATATTTTTTCGGATCAATTTCCAAGTCTTTATATTTCTCATCAAGCTGTGCTGGATCGAGAATGTAGTCGGGGAAGCCAATCATATCTGAAATTGCATCTGCCTTTTCTTCTGCCAATAATCTCGTTTCAGGATCCATCCAGCTCAGTTTCTTAAGGTTTTCTTTGAACGCTGTACGAATTTCATCAATCATTTCTTCTGCTTGTGGTTTCGAATCGCCATGAAAAACTTCACGTACAAACATCGCTCCAATAGCAAAGCCAAGAACATTGTTGGTGTCAGTGACACAATAACGCCATGGTTCTTCACCACCATCCGAGCCAATAAGTGCCTTACGAAGATTTTTATATGCGTCACGAAATGCTTTCGATAAACATGCCGCGAAATTTCTCACTGTCTGCCATACGAGATAATTATGAATGATGCTGAAATGAGAGTAAACATTAATAATAATGCTCGTGATAACGAGTAATGACTTTCACTTACGTCTTTCCTTCATCCGTCTTTGTAAAATTTTCGATGAGTGGTGTAAGATTTTTTAAAAATGTTGGTGCATAAACAACAACCTTTTCCTTCTCAGAAATTTTTCGATTAACCAAGCGAAATGCGTCTTCAAAATGTGATTGCCAATTAATAAATGGCGCAATTTCTTGCAATTCAGTTAAAGTCATTAAATTATAAAGCGATTCTTCATCCCTTCTTTCTTCATTTGGTATCGTTATTTCCGCTATTCGAGTTTCAAAATTGATAATCTCTTGCATTTGTGTCTTTGTTTTAGCTTCATCTTTTGCTCCCAAAAGCATTCCAATTTTAGTCATGTACTCAAGATAGGCTGTAAGAATTTTTTCATGCTGTGTAGTATGATTAATGTAGTTATCGCGAGTAGGCAATGTTAGGCCTCCCTGATCGATTTGAATGACGTGACGTGATGAATTTCGATCGTCCTCGCCAACGGCCCAGCTAAAAAGACCACCCATATTGTAAGTATTGTGAAGTTTTTGCAAAATCTTTTGCAATGTCCATTTCTTTACACTAAAGTTTTCATCAGTAATGCTCCATCCACCTAAATCTTTGAGTAATTGTAACATTGGTTTTGATCCCAGTTTTTCCATAGTTTCGTCTGCATCTAAGCAGCTTTCATAATACATTTTGGCTTTTTTCTCAGCTGTTGATTTGTAATCTGATATATTTTTCTCGAGAACATTTTTAACTACGAGCTGATTTTGTTGTTCTAATTTTCCAAATGTTCCCCACATTGATTTTCCATCTGGAAAATTGAATGTGAAAGTGTGAAAAATCTCGATTGTGTCTCGTGAGATCAAATTATCGTAACTTACCCGGAATGGGATTATTTTTTATCCATTGATTGCAAGAGTATGCATAAAAGTCATCGCAACTGTTCGAGAAAAAGATACAGAAATGTTTAGTGATGCGAGAATGAAATATGAAATAGAAACTTACGGATCAACTTTGTCATCAATTGACTTGAGAATATCGTTAGCAGCAAATACACATTGCTTTTCCAAGCATATCTTTTCTGTGAAAAACAAAACATTATCATTTCTTTAAAAAATATCACATTATTCTTTGAAAAAATATAAAATTCGTTTGTTTCGTTAAGTTTTAAATTTCTATTTACGATAAAAAAATTTCGTTAAAAATTTTTGTGAACAATGAAAACAATTTGTGAAAAATTTAATAAAATTATTGCTTTAAAGTGCTTTAGTTCAAAGTTTCATATCGAAAGTATCGAAAAAAGTCTTTAACAGCTTTAATTAAATTGTATTTTATTAAAGAAAATTAATTTAAAAAAGTTTTTAACGACTGAAATTCATGAAATTTCTTGTTACTTTTTTTTCATAATCCAATTGCTGCTAAAGGGTTTCAAATGGCTAGCACTCTCAATTTTCATCACTTACAAAAAAATTCTTGGAATATTACAATTTCATAATAATAAGAATAACTTACCCTTTGAGTCCCACTCATGTTGCTTCACATGCAAAATTCTTGTTTGTGTTGCGGCTTCTTTTACTGATATAATTACTAATATGGCACATAATAAGAATAATACTAAAGACACAATTAAAAGGTATTTTTCTAATCTACTACGGCGATGCCATAATGATATAAATGAATTCTACATAAAAGGAAAGAAAAAGAAATTTAAAATTTTAATCCAAAGAAATTTTTATTTTTTATTCTTACTCGATTTGCGAATCGTATATGCATATTTGGACTAGTTCTGACTTCATTTAAATGAATTGACCCAATACTGCTAGCATCCTCATCCGCAAAGTCGGTCTGTTTATAACGCGTCATCTGTGAACAATAAATGTATGAAACATGTGTGAGTTGTGATGATAAATCATCAAAAATGACATAAATCTCTCTGACAATTTTTCTTTTTATTTCTAAACTTTATCGCAATCACACGAGTAGTTGATCTAAAAAACATGATCCTACAATTTGCATAATTGAATAATTTAAGTCTTTGTATAAGCAACGTGTAAAACGTATTATAGTAGCTTATAGACTACTTATTGTATTCACGGTTTAATGAATTTACATATCATACTTATTTGAATAACATTAAAGTCAACTAAAAATGTTCAATAGTTAAATGTTTTAGATAAGAAAAAGTGAAAATAAACATCTGTTCACAAAATATAAATATCGATAACAAACTGCGGTAGAAAGTAATTTTAATTTGCAATCCACATATAGATAAAAAAAAAACTTTCTTTATTTGGCAGCAGATTAATTTATTTTTCATAATTCTAGAACTCACAGGATTTCCTCGCACAATCAATTAATTTTAATTACAAAGAAAAATTTAAATTTTTTTAAAACATCACAAAAACACGACTAGACACAATGTTTGATTTTCATATACTGAACCATTACACAAATGACGCATTTCAATTAAATCATTCAATAGAGAAAAAAATACGGGCGATGCGACTAAACGAAGTTGATTTAGAGTAAATAAGTGAAATAAGAAGTTTTGCGGTTTTGAAAAATCGATGTTGTTTACATTTGTGTATGACAAGCGATACGCATTGAAATTGAAATTAATTCTGAAACTTTTGTGAAAGAGAAAGAGAGAGAGAAATATGCATACTGATAAGGGTTTGTTTGTTTATTTTCTTTCTCTCGGTCGCTCGCTTTAAGCTTTGTAGCATTCAATGTTATTGCCAATGATGATGATAATAAGTAAATTTTTCTCTGTTTACTGACTTTATATTGCAAATATTTGCGAGTGAAAACAAAATGCAATTATTATGCTTCAATGTTGAATGATGAAAAATGTGCAAAGGATGCTTGTGAAATGCAAATTTCCTTTTGCTAAATTGCGGTAAAGTGGAAAATGTCAAGAGAAAGAGAATTTTGCAGTTGAGTGCAATTTTATTATTTCAAGAATGTTGATGCAAAATTGAAAAATTTTCAAATTGAATTTTCAAGGTTAAAAAAAATTCAAATGAGGAGAAATTTCTTTATTGAATCTTATTTTTTCCAAAAATAAAATTAGTCATTGTAACAATTTACAATTAACCAATTTATGTAATAATTAAATTACCAATAATTAATAATTCATAAGCAGAGAAACTCAATTAACGTTTACATTCATTAGCAATAATTTAAATCACTCGAGTCAAGGGATTACATGTTTGGCATCTGCTATCTCGTAACAGTAATCTTTACTGTAAATGAAGTGCATAAGGCTTCTTTGTCCTCCGTTTCAAGCACTTGTCTGAATGGTACTTCATTGTAATATTAATATACTTTCAACTAAATGAAAATATCGACTAAGAAACAAGGGAAAGAAATTTTCATTTTGAAAATTCTTTAAAAATTTAAAAATCGATTCGAAAATTCAAAATCTTTATATTTGTTAATTGTATCATAGCTGTCTCTTTGCTAATTATGTGATTTATAAGCAAATTATGGAAAATTACTGTAAATTACGATGAATTTCAGTATACATATTTCGTAACAAAATACAATGATTTCATTGTTGATGTTTAGATTTCCTTTCTTTTATTTATTTACATTTTAAGGCTTTAATTTAGAAAGTTTGTGAAATTATTTAATTTATAATATTAAGAATTGCTTAAGAAACAATGTAAATTTGAATAATTCTAAATATATTTTTATTTAAACAATGAATAAAAAATTTTTCAAATCACAATGTTTTTTTTATAAAAATACACCTCTTGAAGTTACTTAAAACTCTATGAATTGAAAAGAACAAAGAAATGGAAAAGTTTTCCAACATTAAGTAATGTAAAGTAGAGTTAGTAACTATAGTAAATAAAGTTAAAATCTTCTTCTTTCCACTTGGCTTCTATTGAACAATCTTGAAGTAGGCACTTTAAAATAACAAAGTATGAACAAGTCAAGTGTAATCATAGCTGAGATTTATCAAAATAAAGCCAAGAAATGAAAAAAGCAAGAGAAATTTTTACAGAGTAAAAAGTTTCTTTCCTTCTTTTTCGTATCTTCAGTTCCTCTCGCATATTTCTTACTGTGTATTTGTGAGAAGAAGAAAAAATCGATAAAATTGTCACAAAAATTTGTACTTCTGCTCTCACGTAATAAAGAATGAGTTAAAAAATATTTTCATTCACTTCCATATGTTATGATGATGATAATTAGACATATAGCATACTTTAAAATCATTTAATCACCTCAAACGTCATGATGATATGCAATAAAATTTTTTATGCCGCAGAAAATTTTCTTTTTTTCATTAAAACTTTTTCACCGACACAAGAACACACTTTAATATGTAACTTGCACTTTTTAGCTGCCAATTTTACTATATTTAAACACAAAACTACATTATGATGTCCAACAAGTTTTTGTGTCGCCTCACCAGCATTTTTATTTCTTTTTTGCTCCCTTGTTTCACTATAGCAAGAAAGCAAACTCAAACGCGCAAAAGAAAAGTGAGCGAAAAAATATTCAGCAAGTTGTTTCGCTTTTGCACCCTTCACAGATGAAAATTTGATACATACTGAAGGAAAATTCTTTTTTATGTTCATGCTCGTGAGATGAGTTCATTTTTTTCTCGGCAAATGTTTTTGTTTTCTCTTGTGCTCATGTTGTGAGGGTTAGAAGAACTTTTTTAGTGTTTATGAGAGAAAAACACAACAACATGTTTATCGTGTGTTGCATTACGCAAGATTCGCTTTTACTCATTTGCATCATCGTGTTAAAGAGAAAAATATTAAGAGAGAAAAAGAGAGAAAATTTTCTCTTTATATAGTCGAGTATATACTACATTTCTTGAGTTAGGGATTTATTTTAGATTGATATATGAGACAAATTAGCTTTTTCCTCTAAGGGATTTTCTTTTGAGAGTTAAGAAATTTCATCGGTTTAATTTGGTAATTTCAATTTGTTTAATTATAACAAAAATATGATAATAAAAATTTGATTAGTTTAAACAAATTTTAGAAAAATAATTTTATTTTTTTAATTAAAAATACAGCACAATTCATGAAATATCAAGAAAATAAAATAATTTTCCTCAGAGAAATTGAATTTTGTGCAAATTTTTGTTTAAATTAAAAACTCTGGTTTGAATTAAATTTTATTTAGTGATCAATGTCAGCTTGAATCATTTGCAAAAATTCTTATAATAACAATTAAAATTAGGTTTTAAACAAGAGGAATCACTTGGGCGCTGGGCGACATTTTTCCTGTCGGGCAACTCAGGGCAACGAAAACATTTGTCACATGAGACAAAAAAATGTCAAGTGACATTTGAATTTGGTAAAATTTTCTTTTATTCTCATTTCGCTCAGTTACAATTTTATAACGAATTTAATTCTAAGTATTTTGATATAAATATTATTACATTCAATCAAGTATTTAATCTAGAAAAGTTAATTTTACTAGATTTTGTTTATGTTTTGTTTACATTTTTTATTATGCAAACAATAAACAAAAAATGTCCTAAAAAATGTAAACCAGGGGTAACGATGGCCAAGAAAAAAATTTCGTTGTTCCAGTGATTTTCTTCTAGTTGTTTACAATTTTCTAATTGATTGTTTTGGTTGAAAAAGATAAATATTTTAATTTTTTCTTATCATTATTTCCTAAACAAGTTTTTCAAAAAAACAAATTTCAAAGAAAAAGATTTGAAATAAAATTTTGAAAAGGTGAAACAAGTGTTCTTATCTCCTTGAGTATTTTTCTGAGATTTGTTTTAAGATTTCTCTCTAAATTTGTTCAATTTCAAACATTAGTTGAACTCTTAACGTTGTACAAATCAGTCGCAAAATGTCACGACATTTTTTCACTTTTATTTTTCTCATTTTGTTTGGAACTTTCTACATTGGAAAAGGTTTAATAATTTTCTGATTTCAAAACATGAATGTTTTATTATTGATAAAAATTTTCAGTCAGTTCTTTGAAATGTTGGCGCTGTAGTTCAGATTCTTCTGGTTCGGAATTTTGCAATGATCCATTTAATTCAGCAACAATTCCACAACGTGTATGAAAAATTACCAAAAAATTATTCAAAAAACCGAGAATTTTATTTTATTTCTAGAATCTTCGATGGGCTTATGTAGATTGCAATGTTGCAATATTCAAACAACAAAGCTTTGGTGAAGCAAATAATAATCCAACAAATCTTCGACCAGTTTGCAAAAAAATGAGACAAATCAGTAAATTTTTAGATTTCATTTTAAAATTTATTTTAATTTTAAATTTTTACAGTTAATGATAAACCGATAATTTTAAGATCATGTGCATGGGAAGATAGTGAAACACCACAAGGAGGTTGCAAAAATATTCAAAATCCATCATATATTAAAGCTGATTTTTGTGAAACTTGCGATACTGATGGATGTAATGGCATTTAAATCATTTTGCTTTAGCATTTTGACAACAAATTATGTCTAGAAATAACTTGAAAAATAAATCAGGAAAACAAACTCTTATCAAGTTCTTTGACATTTGTAAACTTTCTTTCAGATTTTTTTAAAATTAGGTAATATTTTGATTATTTTTATTGAGTTTAAGCGAGAGTGTCTTATATTAATTTCAATTTATAAAAAGAAAGCAAACATTTATTAAAATATTTATCTAATTTTTGAATCGCATAAAAGAAGTTCTTGAATTTATTTATTTTACCTTTGACTTAAATTTCGTTATAAAATAATTTTTCATAATAAAAGTAAAGTAGGTAATAGAAACGCTAACTTTTACCTCCTAGTGCTCGAGAGAAAATGAAAAAACATCTCATTTTTCGCTCAGAGAATTTCAATCACGTTCTACTGTTTTATGTTGTGATATTAAGCATCTCAAAATGTAATTCTATAGATTTTTCCATATGCTACATATGATGTTTGTGCATGAGGATATTAAATTCTTTTTCAAACATTCAAAATGAGGGGAAATTGTTATTATGCTTATGAAATTCATGATGAGATAAAGACTTTGTCTTTAAAAATGAAATTTTCGCATCATTATCATGATTTTTAACCAAAATAATTAGCTTAAGAAAATAACTTCATTTCAAGGATAATAGAATAAAAGAATGTGTCAACACGAGTAAACTTTTTTGACCTTTAATCATGATGAAGGTTTCAATTATTTATACAAGTTGAAAACTGCGCAATATAAATGCATTTCTCTTACTGCACATAATTATCCATCAATGATTATTAATGTTGATATGAAAAGGAAATTTAATTACTACCATTTGTATAAAAATAGGACATTTAACTGAATAGTCTACACTTGGCATCACTTTCTCATTATGGAGAGGAAAAAACTCATGAAATTGATATCCTGTAGCTAAGCTGAAGGACATTATTTGATGAGTTTTAGATTAGATTGTGTTATGATAAATGTTTATTATGGACTTCTTTATAGACAAATATATCGAATGTATGGCAACAAACAAACAAACTCCATGAAGCTTTAAATGAGCAAATTTAATATTATGGAACTTTTTTTTAATTTTTCTACGAATTACTTACACAATTTCATCCTTGAATTGAACAACATGCAGCAAACAAAAAAGTCAAGGATTTCTAATAAAATTTCATTTCATTTTAATTAATTGAATATTAAAAGCGACGTCAAAATAAGAGAAATGTTTTTGAAATGTCTTGGAATTGATTAATCAAATTCTTTTGTTCTTTTTTTAACTAAATGAGATTTTTTTCTTGTTATTTTAATTATTTATTACATGGAAGTTGATTTGAAAATGTTTTAAATGTTTTCTTTTGCACAGAAATTTTAAATTTGTTTACTTTTTAGTTAAATCTTTAAAAAGGCGTAAGGTCACCGATCCCACAATTTTTGGCCAAAAATTTGGCAGATTTTGTAGCCAAATTTTGCAAAAAATTCCCAATTAATTGGCAAATTTTGAGCAAAAAAATTTGCATATTTTTTTCTTGGCCAATAATAATGCCGAAATTGGCCAAAAATTTTGCCGAAAAATTTGTCAATATTTTTGATAACAAAAATTTGCAAAATAATAGGCCAACATATTGGCAAATTTTTGCCAAAAATTTTGCCATAAAAACGACAAAATCCTTGGCAGAAAATTGGCAAATAATTCTGCCAAAATTTCCCAATTTATTGGCAAGTAAATTTGCAAAACATTGATCAAAAAAATTTTCCATATTAAAAGGCCAAAAATTTTGCAAACTTTTTGGCCAAAAATAAATAATAAAGCCAAAAAATCGGCAAATAAATTTGCCAATTAAAATCAAAATTCAGATATATTACATTATACATAATATTACTGTAAAGTATCAGTAAATTATGCACTTATTAAAATCACAGGAAAAGATTTATATTTTTTGATATTATAAAAGTCAAAAATTATCAATCAATTAATCAAATATTAGGAAGTTCTTCAGCTATCTCTGACATTAAAAATTTAAATCAAGTATTTTTCACAAAAATATTTATTTTTTTCGAATTTGCATGACATCAGTGTTCGACCACCTTTTTAGGTTTTTTTCGCTTTTCCCAGTTTTGAGCTCCAATACTCTGAGTAAAGGCATGTTTTAAAAGCAGTTTTTATGACTAATTTCTAAAACGGCTTATGTAAGCAACTTGGCACTAAATTTTTTGATAAGCGCAATATTTTCATGTTAAAAGTTTTTAAATCAATCTAGAATCAACAGAGACATAATTGTGAATTTCAATATGGTGGACATTTCTATCTAAAATTTTCATATCTTTAATAAATTCTCAATAAACAATGATTCGTTAAGTTGCAATATTTATTATTAACTGAAGTCTTATTTTTGAAACTATTTGTAATCTATAGTAACAAACCACAGAGCTTTATCTAGTTTGTTTATTGACTTATGATACCTCAAAATTGACAATAAAACTAAAATGAACGAAAAGTAAACGAACCAGAATTTTGAATGCCTTAAAACTTGGTTGTTAATCTTCCTTTTGTTTTTAAGGTAATGCCTTTAAGTAAACACTTTCTTTATGCCTACTTTTTACCCTCGCTTCAACTTTTATAAAGTCAGTGTATGATGAAAGGAAATACCTGCCTTTCTCCTTTGCCTTTATAGAGACAAAATTTCACAGATCTGTAAAGGCATCTGCTTTTAAAACGTCTAATAAAGCTAAAATTTTGCTTTATCTGCTTTCAATAAAAAGAAATAAATGTTTTCCTGTGATTTTAATAGGTGCATAATTTGCTGATACTTTACAGTAATATTATGTATAATGTAATATATCTGAATTTTGATTTTAATTGGCAAATTTATTTGCCGATTTTTTGGCTTTATTATTTATTTTTGGCCAAAAAGTTTGCAAAATTTTTTGGCCTTTTTAATATGGAAAATTTTTTTGATCAATGTTTTGCAAATTTACTTGCCAAAAAATTGGGAAATTTTGGCAGAATTATTTGCCAATTTTCTGCAAAGGATTTTGCCGTTTTTATGGCAAATTTTCGGCAAAATTTTTGGCCATTTTTGGCATTATTATTGGCCAAGAAAAAAATATGCAAATTTTTTTGCTGAAAAATTTGCCAATTAATTGGGATTTTTTTGCAAAATTTGGCTACAAAATATGCCAAATTTTTGGCCAAAAAATGTGGGGATCGGTGACCCGCACCCCTTTAAAAAATGATAAACACATTTTTTATGCAAAATCCAAAAGTTTAAATTTTTAACGATCAAAATGATTAAAATTTTGTGTACTAAACGTCACAAAGAGAAATTTGATAAAAATATCAAAATAATTTAAAAAGATTCTAATTTTGACCAAAAGTCAAAACAATCGTTTAAACAAAAGAATCGAGATTGATTGAGGCCATGTCAAGGTGAAAAACTGCAAGAAAAAAATCAAATTTTTCTACCTTGAGACATTGATTATGATTTATTAGATCGAAGAAAATGTTTCCGATATGTCAATAAAGAAATTTCATCTTATTTTATCTCCGTATTTATTTGAGGTAAAAAGAATTGGCTCGAATTACTTCCAAGAATAAAAAGAAGGGAAAACATTAAAGAGTTTTAGTTTATTTTTCCAATAAATCATTTTCAAAGTTACAAAGAATCATTAAAATTTATTGAGATAAAATCTTTGTATAAACAAAAGTTTCTTTTCCAGTACCGCAGAGCAATAGAGAAAAATAAATTAAACAAAAAATTGCAAACATAATAAAAATTAGCATGAAAAGTCTTAAATTCTTATAAGAGAAAAATAAATAAAATTTTACTTTTCTTTTGCACACTCTTGGTTAATTTTTCATCTTTTTATGTATGTCGAGCATTTAACATGCCACAAAACACTTGTGGGAGACACACGTCTGAATTCTCTTTATCATAAAACCTCTTTTCATCTTACGATGTTGCTCTAAGCTCATCTTAGTATAAATAATTTCTTCACAGTCTATAAACATGTGATTTCTCTTCTTACAATACAAATTTGTATGAGAAAAAAAGAAAAATTTTCACTACGCAGCGTAATTTGAAAAATGTGAATTTGTAAGAAGAAAAATCAATAAAAATACTCAATAGCATTTTGAGAATTTATGTCCAAAATTTAATTGCCTTTTTTCTTGATTTACTCACCATCAGTAAACAATTTTTTAATGGAATTTTCCTCACACTACTTCCTCGTAATATTTATGCACTTGCAAATTATTATTTTCTTTTTTATTTGGCCTTCTCAAAGGATTGTGACGAGACGAATGAAATGAGAAATCCGCTCTTGATGATTTTCTCATGCAAAATGTGAAAAAATTTTATTTACTCACAATGTGAGTAAGGCAAAAGAAAATGTTCAATTGGTGATGCGCAGTGAGAAAATTGAATTTCTCTTTTTGTTAAAAATCATAGTGCATTTCATGGTAATGAAGAAGATAAAATTTGAAGCAACATGTGTCTGTGTATTATAAGAAATATTTTAAAAATAGAAAATAAGGAATATTTTCAATGAATTTATTTCTCATTTTTATTTAAATAACATCTAAATCTTATCAATTGCATTTCAATTGGGAAGTCCTTTAAATTTTGTATCATTCTACATCTCAATATAATCTTACGGTTATAATTATTATCTTTCAATGTATTGTGTTTTTTATGTACCTTGTCATTTGCATTCTGTCTACATAATATCTGCTATATGATTACTGCAAATGAATATTTTTAAAATGACTTTAATGAGGAAATACAATGAGTTCGTAGAAAAGTTTATTTTATTATATATCAACCAGAGCTGTAAAAATATAAACTACAAAATTTTATTTTTGAGTAACATTTAACATATTATAAAGTATTAGTAGTTTCTTTCGGGCTTCAACTATTGTTCACTAATATGGATAATTTTTCAAATTTTATAAAGATTGTTGAATCCAATTTAATTTTATTATAAATTTTTAAATCATTGAAAGTTTAATAACTTCATAATTGAAGTGAGAACTTTAAATTATCATGGTAAAAATCAGGGTCCGAAACTGTTTAAAGGATAACTAAAATTTATATGGTTAAAAATAAAACACTAATCAGTTAAATTTTATTTGATTTTTACCGGTTAAAAATTTCAACTAATATTCAACTAAAATTTATCCAATTAGTGTTTATTTTTAACCGAGTAGAATTAATCTATTTTAAGTCATTTGAAACTAAAATTTCAAACGGTTTTGGACTCTGGTAACAATAATGAAAAGAATTTATAAATTATGAATTTTTATGCTTGTTGTTTTGTATTGTGTGCTTTTCTGTTCTAGCGAAAATACGATATAATCTGCTTTATCGATATATCGCATGATCAGTACTTAGAATTGATTTTTATTTTTAAATATTTAAAGAAATCAGCATGACGAATTTTAACATTGAAAATCAGTACAAAAAGTATTTGAAAATTTTTCAATGCATTATTTGAAATTTAAAGTTTGTTTGAAAAGAAATATCCAATTTTACTCTCAAAATTATTGTTTTTCTGAAGTAAAAAAATATTAAAAGATCAAATATGTTTGTTTATTTTCCCAACATAGATTATTGTTTTTGTTTATTTAATTAGATTTAAATACAATGAATTTTTAAATATTTGTTTGATTACTACAGAAAGATTATAGAGCTATAATTAATACATTTTATCCAGAAAATATGATAAATGAATTTCTAAAGATTTCTTTATTTTTTTATCATATAACAGTCAAGAGTCTATTTTAGAATTATTTTCTAATTAGTGAAAAATTGGAGATTGAATAAATTTCTAATTCATATAAATCTAAATTCTCTTTTTTTGTCCAATGCCTAATTTTTCTTCATCTCATATTTGATATATTTTAATTTATCATATACAAAACATCACATTATAATTTTTTTTGAATATCATTTTTAAATATGGCAATAAAGTTTTATAAGAAGAGAAATTCATTGATTTTTTATTATATATTTGAATTACACATAAAGCATCTTCCTGACTGTTAATTCTTAAAAAATGAAAAATTTTCTACAAATAAAATTCGTTTTTGATTGAAATCTCTCAAATACTTTTGTGTTTTCCTTTCATATTTTGGCTAAATGGTAAGACACTAATGAAGCATGATTTTTCATTTATTTATTTAATGTCGCATTACATTTTGTGGTCCTGAATTTGTTGTTGCTGTTTTCATCATTTCTAAAATACGACTAACAACAATAATTATAGTTCTTTTCCATGATATTTTCAATAATTCTAACAACATTTTTTGTGTAGTTTCCTTATGTGTGCAAAGATATGAGAGAAAGAGAAAAATCGATTTAAGTAAAATAAAATTTGAGAAATCTTTCGATTTATTTCTTTGAAGTTTTTATTCAAATTTTTGATCAGAGATTTCTCAAATTTTAATGAAAACAGGTATTAAAGAAGATTACTAAGTCTGCATGTCCCATTCATCTTCATAGCCAGCATTCTCGTAGCCCTAGGACATTTCTGCGCCAACTTTGAAAATATTTGACAATTCATCTAACAATGTCTCATAACGAAAAGCGACTCTAATGTCTGGCACATTTGTGCGTGTTATGTCATTGCCAGCGACTCCTTCACGAGTGTAATTGGGTCCAAGCCAATGTTGTTTAACTTTATGTGAAAATCCAGACATAATGACACTATTGCGAGCCAATTCACACATGTCACAGCTAGATAATTTCCATACTTGTGCAGCAATTGAATATTCTTCCATAAGAGGTTCTTTAGTGAAATGAAATTGCAAAGGATCATCAGTTGAAAGTGATACAATTAATCCACGAGCTAAATATTCAGGCAATGGATTACGATGATAATTTAAGAAGAGTGAATTGTTGCTGAGCGGACTCATGGCAATTCCAATTTGAGCGAGATAGAAAAGATATTGAAGAACTGGAACTTTTCTTAATAACAAACCATGAGAAATATTTTCAGCCATTAAATATCCACAAACCAAATGCTGAACTGCACCAGCTTCACCACAATGAGGTCTTAAGACAAATGTATTCAATCCACGTTCACGACGGAAGTTGTTCAATACAGTGAGATTAGAATACATATAAAAGAGATAATATGCATAAGGTGGATTTTCATCATCAGTCCATTGAGCTGGTGTTGGCATTTCAGTATCAATTAAAGGATTTTCAGGCTTGCTCTCATCATCAACTGAATCTAAGCCAATTACATATTGCAAGAACTTGTGCAGTTCTGGATGTTTGTTAGGATAAGCAGTCGCTTCAAAAAGTGGCAAGAAAATATTGTCAATAATTTCTTGGAACGATTTGACAATTTTGTTAGTCTTGAAAATATCATACAATCGTGGCACTTGAATTAGCCAACGAATATTATCAGAATAGACATTATGATCAAGTCCCCATTTGGCTAATTTTTCCCATTCATCTCTTGATTTTCCATAAATTGACAAACGAAGCTCAGCATTTTGATATTTTGATTCTTCAAAATCAGATGCAACTTCTTTAATTATGTGTGCAAAATATTTGCCATTTAAATAATTGTCAGTTTTAAGAAAAACTTCACGAAGTCGCGACTCGCCGATTGGATTATATTTAGCATTGAACTTGTCAAAACGATGAAATGTGTTTCGATCCTACAAAAAGAATTTGTAAAAAACAAATATCAAAAAAATATAATATAATAAAGAATAAATGTTTTTATCTCTTCAAGAATTGAATCTTAATTTTTATGTTTCTGTAAAATTATTTAACTTTAATTTTAAAAATTAACTTACAGCATGAACATCAAGCATATCCACAGTAAGATCATAAGTTGTGAGATTCATAGACTTGAACACTTCTGAGAGAGTCATTTTTTGACCAGATTTTGTAACAGTCACAACTTCATCAGCATTATTTTTCAATGTTTTCTTGATAAAACGCAAAAGATGTTTTTGGTTCATACATGATGCTGCATGAATGTGAGTGTCAACTTTTCTAATATTGTAAAAATCACGATGAGGAACAGCTTTTTGTGAGGCCAATTCACGAAGTTCATTGAGCAGCACATGCAGTTGAAATTTCGAATACAAATAACTCAGACGTCGATAACAGAAAGACTTTAATGGTCCATCAGCAATCATTGTGCACATTGTTTGCATATCTTGAATAAATTCTGACAATTTCGGACATGGATAGTCATAAATATCCTTGCATTCAGCATCACGATAAACTTGATAAATTCCATTTTCAGCCTTGAGTGTACAATCGAGATCTTCGAGGAATTCCACATCCCAAGGTGAGTCGTGTGGCGGTGCATTGACTGGATGTTCTGAAATAATACAATAAGCAACATTTAAGCTGACAATTTTTATGAAAAAACATGAAAATGTTTTCTGTGAGCACATTAAATATGAAGTTTTACTATTTGTAAGAAATTAAAAATAAAATCGAGACAAGTAAAAACATTTTCGTGATCGAAAGCAACGAATTAGTCACAAAATTATAAAATAGAATTGAGTATGAAACAATCAACGAGAACGAGAAACAGCTTGCATTTATTCACTTTTTTGCTTGACATTCAACGAACTTTTCGTTTACCTCGATGGTCTTGAAAAATTTGATTGAATTTTTTAAAAAAGGAAAAATTAAATTAAAAATTTAAGCAGAAAAATTCAAAAATAAAAAAATTTTCTTACCAGCAATTGTTTTCTTATCATCATGATGTACAACATTGGCATCTTTTTCTTGACGTGTTCTTACAAAACGACCAGTTGTTTGAGGAAATGATTGATGAGAAATTGTCATATAACGTTCACGAATTTCTAAAGCTTGAATCAACAAACGCGATGCTCTTTCAAGATCTTCTAATGGCACACCACTCGTGTCTTCGCCTGAGATTGAAACACGTTGAAAGTGCGGCACAAAATCATGCTCATCAATTGATAGAGCATCATCCGCTTGATGAACTTCTGGTGCAATTGAATGACGATCGATTTCCATTACTCTGCAAGTATAAAATGAAAAATTTTCATTTTAGTAAACATTGAAATTTAAATTGTAAAATTTTTTAGTTAGTTTCAAAATTTTGAGTTAAACAGTCAACAACTTTTTTTGTGAAAAAAAAATGAACTGCTTCAAACCACCAAATCAATCAAAAGTTTCTTCATGTCAAAGCTGTGTGCCAACATATCAATGCATTCAAACATGCCCAACTACTTGCAATCCTTGCTCTGAAGTTTGCCCGACTGATCCATGCTGTCGAACTCATCCACCAACTAATCTTTATATTGATCAAGGAAATTCATGTGAACAAGACATTTTCGAGACACCAATGTGCAATAAAAATATTATTATTACTGGATCATCTCGATGTGAGAAAATGTTTTGTAAAAATGGACGTAAGTAGGGAAAATCATTGAAAATATTTATGAAAATTAATCAAAATCATTTCATCATTACAGAAAAATTGAAATTTTATGTTCCTGACTGTTGATTGAAAATGACAGAAAGTAAGAAAAAATTACATCGCAGTCATCTTTGAAATTTCAACACAAAATTTTTTCACTCATTCCAAATTCATTGTCACTCTTGTGAAGTTCAATAAAATAAATTTCTTTTGACTTTTAAATTAATTTTCTTTTCTAAATTTCAATTACTGATACTGACATAATGTCGTGTGCTCAATCAGGCTGTTGTAAATGTCGTTTAATTCGTTGTGAAACAGAAGTTCCTTGCAAACCTTGTTACATCGTTCGTTGTGCACCACAGTCAGCATCAGATTTCCCTTCACACAAAATAAAGAAAGGTGAACCAAAATGCGGTTGCATTTATGGTTGTCCTTGCAAAGCTGCTTGTTATAATTGGAATCCTTGCATACGACCATTCAACAATTAAAAGTAAGTCAAGTAAATTAAAAAATTTCAATCTCAGTAACCTTTGAAATTTCATCAAAAATTAATTTCAGTCATTTCAACTTCAACGTTCAAAGAATCAACACCTAAATTTCAAATTTTTCCAACATCAAAATCAAGATGAGTTTCAACAATTGTTGCTGTCCTAAAAATTGCTGTGTTTCAATTCCTCAATGTAGAAGAGTCAATCCATATGGAATTTGTGATTCACTTTATCCTTGTGACAACAAATGTGTGCCTTACTTTCCGTGCAGTCCTTATTGTCAACCATTTCCAATTCCTGGCAGCAAGCATTGCAATAAATATGACAACGAAAAAACACGCAACAAAAAATATCCTGAGATTTGTATCAAGAAATTCTGCTGTTAAAAATACAAACATATTTTCTTTGGCATTAAATAAAAGTGAAATTCTTTGAACTTGAACTTTGTTTTTTTTTGTGTGACATTTTCAGAAAGAGATTCAATTTCACGAATCTTAAATATAAGTCGATATTAATAGAATGGAAATTTAAATCTTTATAAAAGAAGATTTTCATTTGAAGATTTCTACTTAAAAATTCCATTTTTGTTTACATCTAAAATTGTAGAAATTCTACAATTCTACAATATTTTCTACAACTCTCCAAAAGAATTTTTTTTAAATCTCAGTAACCTTTGAAATTCATGAAAATCAAAATTTTTCATTCACTTAAGAAACTTCAATCAGTTCAGACCATAACTTTAATTTCTCGTTTAAAAATAAATCAAAATTCCAAGTTATTTAACTATCAATTGTAAGTTTTCCTTAATCGAATCAATAGACACGTGAGCAGGTAAAAATAGCACACCTTTGAATCTAATTGGAATTTTAATTGATTTTTTATTGTTTCATTTTCAATTTAGCGCAACATGTGCAAGACACCTTGTGACGATCTTCGTTGTGCATTATATGAGGGACCAGTGATGCATGAAGGCGTTTGTAATCCATCGTCAATTAGAACTGAAGTGAAATATATGGAAAGTTGCAATTTAGATGTTGTGCGACAGGTGAACAACGTCGTTACTGGACCAATGCACGTTCGTGTCATTAATTTCTGCCCACCAAGAATGACTGAAGCTTGTGCTGGCTATTTCGATCCAGTTCAATGTCCAATTCTTTTTTGAAAATTCTTAGTGAAATAAAGTAAAAAAATTTTATGTAAAAAGCTTCTTTAAGTCTTTTTTGTGCTTTAATTTGCAGCAATAGTCATAAAACAATGCTTTAATTTAATATTCTCGTGCCACACGCGATCAATTTTACTTTTTTTAAGATTTATGGTGAAAGAAGTAAAGAAAATTAAAATGTGACTTTAGCACTATAAGCAAATGAAGGAATAAGAGTAGAGAAATAATTGCCTCACAAAGAAAAACAATTATTAATTACTCGATAAACATTATTCACTGATCGATAGGCATTAGACATTAGACATTGTCAAGGACTTTTTCTTCACCTTTGCGAACGTTCCCACAATAGCTTTTTGGCATCACTTGCAAACCCAAACATATTTTAGCACTCAAATTTCTTCTTTCTTTTCACTAACTTAACTGCTTATCAAGCTACTTTTTTCTCTATTGAATTCAATAATAACTTAAATCCCTCAATTAGGACACAAGTGAGATATACAACTTTTTCAAGAGAAGACACAAAACTAAATGAATGGAGAAAACACACAACCGACCACACTTTTGCCTTCTAAATTGGCTTTCGGTAAATAGAAATGGAATCGGAAAAAAATAATGTAATATATAATGCGATGATGTGTATTGAAAATGTAATAGAAGCCGAAACTGTCGATGGATAAAGATGAAAATTGTTACAAGATGAATCATTTTAATTTTATAATTATTCAGCGAAAAATTTTGTTTATGTAAGCAATTAAGATAGAAAAGTAATTAGAATTTATTTATTAATTTTTGTCTTAAGTATTTAAAATGTTGATAGTTATACTTTAAATTATGATTAAGAAATAAATTTTTAGTTTCAAATTTAAAAATTTTGTTTATGTTTTTTATCTCTGTATCTAAATTGATATGTACTTTGGATCTAGAATTTTTTATTAAGAAAACAAATTATGGCAATTGCGCAACATAAAAAATTCCTTTCTTTAAGATCTTAATTTAAATTTTCATTAAATTCACCTTTGAGTAAAATTAGAATTAAATTTCACCCAAAAATCAAAACATTAAAATTGAAATTCCAAGAAGCATCAGGCCTCATTTCAATTTTTCTTAGAAAGAAATTAAAAAAGGTTTGACAGACACGTGCCATAATTAAAATTAGTAGAAATTGAATACTTAGAAGTAATTTTTGCTCTTCTAATTTTATAAAATTACATGCAAAAACAACTCCATGAACTTCTGAGAAATGAAAAATCAACAATTCTCGAGTCATATGAACATCAGAAGATTATCAATTTACTTACATTGCTTTATCAGTAATTTTGCAATGAATAAATAATTTTTTTTCAAGTTCAATAATGCAATTTGACCCAAAATAAAAATCAAACTATTTTTTTCACTTCAGGTATTCTCACTTCTCATACTTTCAATGTCGTGTCGCTTACTAATTGACAGTCCACAACAACTGTGCGCAAATGGCAACGAAATATGTTTTTTTCTATTTTCTCTTTTAGCTTTCAAGTTCCATCATCGATTAGCGTTAGTAACTTATTTTGAATTGCAATTTTTTATTGACACATTTTGGCAATTATGTTGACTTGAACAAATTAACGGTGATGATGGAGTAGAAGGGTGAGGGAAAATAAAAAACAAAATGACAGACAAGCAAACAAGAAACTAGGTAATAATTAAATGTCTAAATGTCTCTACTCACTTAGCAGTCAAATGTCTTTGCAACAAGAGTTTCTTCTCAATTTGCTCGATTGGAAATTGTGGCACTTCATATGCAGCTGATATTTGATTTGACAACTCAGGCTCCTCAATCTCTGGGCTCTTTGGTATTTGACCATTCTGACCGCCTGTCAACGACATCGCTGGTGATTCGGAATCTTTTTTTCATCGAAATAGGAAAAATAAAAAAAAGTAAATTAAAAAAATTATAAAAAAGTTTTTATTCTACTTTTAAAAATTTCACGAACTGCCTCAGGTCGACGTGCAAATTCCCAATGTCTTAAAAATCGGACAAATTTTGGATCGTTCAAGACTTCAGTGAAAGTCATGGTATCAGTGCGATTAAAATACATTTTTTTGCAACTATCTCTATCGAACTCAAAATCAGTACTGACTCAAACTTATGGAAAAATTTAAAGAAACTTTTTAAAATAATAAAAAATAGCTACTGGAATGTTTCTCTCTCTATTTTTCTATCGATATAGCAGGGCGACTATGCTATTAATCAATCATGACTCAATCAATATGTAAACAAAACAATAAATAAACAAAAAGAGAAAATAGCAATAAAAGAGTTTTTTCTATATTTTTCTTTCGTAACTGTCATTGCTGATAAGAATTGTTTAATTAGTTTTATTGTTAGGCAAGAAAGTATGATAATTGGAAATTGATGACAAACAAAGATTTATTCCGTTGTGTTTGCGAAAAAATTTTATCTTAATTTTGTCAACTGTCAAATAATTGTCATGTTTTTGTTTACTTTAAATTATGGTTCAGATAAAATGCTTCAAATTTATGAAGAACAAAGATTTAATTTATGCTTATGTAAATCTAACAAGAGCTCATTTTCATTAAAATTTCTAATATAAAATTTATTTATAAATTTAGCATTACAATTTATAAAAATCTGTTTTGTGTCTAGGAATTTTTTATCTTATTAACAGAAGAATTTTCACAAATTTAATAAAATTTGTTCTATGGCAGAATTTAAATTCAATGAAAGCTTTTATTTTAATTATTTAAATAAATTTTGATCCTTGAAAATTTTTAGTAATAAATTACAATAAAATTTCTCTTTGATCTTCTTAATTTGTCCATTTTTTTACTCCTAAAAATGTCATCGCTTAAAATACCGCCATAATTTATTTATTTACTCTCATTCTCTTATTTTTATTTACATTTTCAATGTCGATATTTTTAGCACATTTAAAAATAATTTTATTTCTAACGTTTTTTAATTTTGCCTTTTTATAAAAATAAACAATTCACAGCACAATGCCGAAAAATATACAAAAAGATGTTAATGACCTGATAAATATTTAATATTATTAACACAACATTACCTCCTTCTCGTGCTGTAAAATAATCTTGTCGTGAAATGATAATATTTGGACTCAACGGTCTTCGTTCAATTGGTTCGAGTGAATCATCGTCATGCATACGCAACAAAAATCCTCGCGAACTCATGTTTATCGAGTTTTATCAATAACAATGTACGTAAATTTTAAGATTGTGACGAGTAAAGGCGCAAATTTGATGCGCAATGTAAGTGATTATGTGGAAAAAATTTAAATTTTTCCTTTCACACACAAATTGGCGTGATCGCTGGCAATAATTTTTTTCTTTGCTATTTATAAAATTTTCCCTTCCTGATCACGTGACTTGCTCGTTGAGATAAATAAAAAGATACTTAAAAGAACTTTTTTTCACTTGAAAATTTCAAATTCTTTCTTGACGCGTGGTCACTTGTACAACTTTTAAAAATAAACAAAATTCTTTTATGTGCCAGATATTTTTACGATACAATGACTTGTAAAAAAGTAAATTTTCTTCTTTGTTCACTCGGCGTAGGTCTTTAATTTTTCTGTCTTTTCCACGCCGATATGATTCGATAAAATGCTCAAGCACAACTGAATAGCAAACCGATAGAACACACGAATGAAACAAATTTTAAATTTAGGACACACGGTATTTTGATTTGACGAAATTCAAACGTTATCTTCGTCGAAAAGAAAAAAAATTATTGATAAAACTTTTTATGTCTGGCACAGTGACTTGTTTTTACAGCTGTAGTATATTCTGATTAACGCAATTTCGATAATATTTGTATAATAGCGATAATTGAGTTACCGCAAAATTGTGAAATTTTTTCAATCTTCGCGTCGACGTAAAAATGATCTTTTCATGTAGCGTTTCGATAGACAACTAACTACAAAATCTGTATTCTTATTTTGTGTGAGACTTTTTCTTCTTTTTCATGAAAAATCTCTTTGTTGTGAATTATATACTTAGTAGTTTTTTACGTTCATTCTTTTTATCTATAGATAAAAAATGTAAATAAATTTTATTAGATATTTTTAAGAAATTTCAAATCGTATTCTACATTCGAAAGTGATAAAAATATGAAATTTTAAATTTCTACAGTAGAATTTCAATCCCTTACGCGATCAACAATTTCTCTCTTTCACATAGTGGGAAGAGAACTTGCTGTTATTTTCATTTTTTGCCGCCTCTCTTTGAAAATTTTAAAATTTTTCTACGTATGTTTTTGTTGTTAAATAGAAATTTATATGATGCAGGTGTTTAATAATGAAATAAATTTATTCTTTTATTTCTTAACATAAGAAAAAGCAGTCTGTTGTATTTATTAAAAATGATTTATAGTAGAAAGCGAATGAATGTGACAAGTTTAGCGCAAAACATCGACCGGCATTAGGGGGAAATATTTCAATGTCATGATTCTCTTGAGTGCCGCTTTTTGCATTGATTTATTTTTGATCGTTAAGCGGTGACATGTCAATAAACTCAAGAGTGAGAGTTGCTGACGTAAAGACAAATGTTTGTGTGTTCTCAACTTATTGATAATAAAAGTTAATTTAATTTGTCTCGTGCACGTGAAGTTGGCAGAAAAAATGTCTATGCCTACGAGATATGGCAGAGTAAAGTCTAAAAATACCTGTTTGTGCCTACGAAAATAAAATCTCGTACGACTTGGCAAAAGAATATGAGGAAAAAAACAAGACAGAAAAAGCTTAGAAAAAATGCAATTAACTGAGATAAATGTCATAAAAATATTCGTTGTTTTGCTTAAACTAATTAATTAATGTAATAAAAATTTTAACTCATTTTGCTTGATTTTATCTTATCAAACCCTGACATTAAGCAAATGACTCAATTTAGAGCGCAATTCACTCCTCAGTTTTTCATCTCATTTATTTATTGTCGTTGACTTTCCGCCTTCTTTACCTTCACTCACTCGTTGTTGGCTTCAAAATTCTTTATTTACAAACTTTATGATGAATGTCTTTAAGGCAATTAATGCAAGAAAACATGCAAAGTGTCTTCATTTATAGAAATTTAAATAATATTGTGATAAAACCAAAAGTTTATGAGAATAAATCAAGGGAAATAATTTACAAATAAAGAAATTTAATTAAAAATAGACAAAAACATGAAAATATGTCTATTGTAGCTTGTTGTTTGGTATATAAATTAATACTTATTTTAATTTCTTTTAAAAAGTAAATTTTACAAAAATAATTTTGGAATTGTTGATGTAAACAAAAATTTAAAACAAAGAAACTTAATAAAAAACAAAAAAGTTTTAAGAATTGAATTTCAATTAAAAATTTACAAATCAGCAAAAACTCGTGCAGAATAATTTCGTTAAAACTTAATTCAATAACAAGCATAAGTAATTAAGAGAAATTAACGAGCTTAAAACCATTTTTAATTAAAATTTGCCTCAATTTTTGCGTCTTCAAAGAAAATTTGTCGCTGATTAATCAAAGAAAAATTTTTCATTATTATAAATTAAAATAAAAAAAGAAATTTCCATGTCTCTTTCCATCCACACAATGTTCATTTAAAAATTTCTCTTCTTTGCTGGCTCAAGGTTTATTTTTGAAGCGTAAAAAATTCTTTATATTTTCCTCTCGAAATGAAAGAGAGTAAAAATTTATTACTCCAAAAATTGAGAGCACGAGAAAAATATTGTCCATGGCAAATTATATATAATGCTATAAAACACAGCCAGCATTTTTTTAATTTTCGTTTATTTACGCACGCTGCAGTGCATTCGAAAGGAAGGTCAAAGACGTTCTGTCTTCATTTTATGTTCACACATTCCAGAATTATCAATGATAAAAAATTCCAACTAGTTAATTCAGTTTCGAGTTTTTTTCTTCTTGACTTTTGATTTCATTCTATAATACATTGATATTTTAACTGTTATGCAGTAAGCAAGGTTAAGACCATAAAATAAACTTGATTTTTTGTGATGATAATGAAGCAATTAGTAAAAGTTAAACGTTGGAATTTTTTAAAAAAATGTTGAATAAGAATAGAATTTTAAAAAAAAATTATTTTTCATGTGATAGCGTTAATAAAAAGTAATGATTGCGTTTATAAATATCAACAATAATCAATTTGTGCAAGCTTATCAAAAGTCTCAAGGATTGAGAACTTTCTGATTGTGTTTTTGTTCATTGAAAATTATATTTTTTAATTTTTAAATTAATTTTACTACTAAAAACCGTAAAATAGTAATTGATGATTTTTCTACGAAATAAATGTAAATTCCAAAAAGTATTAGAATTTTTCACCATATTTGATTGAATTTTATAAAGCTGTTATAAAATCATTCTTTTTAAAAATTTAGTGATAAAAACAACGTTTTAAAACAACTTTAATTTTGTTTTTGACCAAAAATTGCATTTTCCAATGTTTAAAATTTAACGGTCAAAATTGATGTTGAAATATTCTATTATTTCTTGGTAAATTCAACATTTAATTTATTTTTATTTTTGTATTTCATTTAGTAATTGAAGTCTATCTCAAAAAGTGTTTTCTAAAAGAAATACAAAAATAAAAAGGCCTTAAATTGAGCTCAACCAATTTATTTATAAATTATCAACAAATTACCAAAATGTGCTAATCAATGTTTCACATACAGTAAATTTCTTTATAGAATCTAGAATCTTTTGTTTTTCTCGCTTAAAACTGTAAAACAATTCTCTTATCAAATTAAATTAAGTGAAATTCTAACAAAAACAATTTTTTGTAAACAAAAGTTTGTTTTTAATTTTAAAAAAAAAAACTTATTAATGAGATAGATTGATTAATATCGAAATTAGTTGTATAATAATTTTAATAATTAGCAAAATGAGGAAACATAAATCATCATCAGTGGTTGAACTTTAAAAAGTTTAAAAATAGATTTACAATTTCAGAATGAATCAAGTTTTCTATTCCAGTTTGACACAAATATTTTAAGAAAACTTTATCAAAAAAATTTTTATTTGCATTTCTTGATTGAGTGTGAAGTTTTAAGTTAAATAAAATTTCTTCTTTGAAAAACTTCCACTTGTTTGTTTTTTGTTCAACGAGCAATAATACTTTTTTCTACAGTCAACAATTAAATTTGCGTATTTGACTTAAAGAGAGAGTATTTGTAATGAATAAAAATATTTAGTGAAACTAAAAAATTCTCACTTGACGTCATAAGTTCATATATAAAATTTATTAGGAGAGAAAAAGTAAACTTTCAACTCTCAGACATAGCAGACAATAAATATCATAATATGTTGAGTCTCATTTGCATGCAAATGACATGACTACACTCCCAATTGTAATATTCATATCTTTCGTACATGCAAACATTCATGATGTCTATCATAAACGTATTTTGGATGTAAAACACAAGAAAGAATCTTTTTTGCCGAGTAGGGGAAAATGGCGATCGATAAATTTTCCTTCTGTCTCTCATTTTTAAATGGGAGAAAAAAATCTCCATGTCGAAAGAGAAGTGCGTAATAAAAAAAAGTAAGTTCGAGAATGAAAGAATGAAAATTTTAATTAAAAGAACTCACCTCGTTTTTTTGAATGCTCAATCATTTCCATATCCATGTCAGTATCGAATCCAAAATTTCTGCTTGCTTGTAAAGTCGTCATCAAAAATTACTTTTTTTTACTTCTGCTGGAATTGAAATTCAATGCAAACTTTTTTTTAACTTGAGATTTCTCTTTTTCAAACCACTTTAATAAAATTTCTTTTTTTTTCTTCTTTAGAATTTGTAATTTATTTTTTTTTCTATTGAAAATGATTTTTTGTTAATAGTTTCTGACGTTCGCCTTACACTTTCGAGTGACTAATAACTACTAACAAAGAGTACAGTCGATGGACGATGTCGTGTCGCGCATATGAAGCAACTCAATCTCTCACCAAATCTCAAATTTCTATAAAATGCATAAAGTTCTCAGTCTCTCTCGTGAGAGAAGCGAAAACATATGATTTGATTGCAGTACGGGAATAATAAGTAAAAATAATAGCGAGATTTTTTGAGCGTAAGAATTCACACATGTTTGAGAGAAAGAGAGAAATAATAAAAAGAGAAAAAAAACTCACACAATCAAAATGAATCAGCCGATGAAAACATTGTGTGTCAATAAAGTAATTTTTTTATGTGCTTAGTTGAGGTATTAAATTAAACACTTTTAGGAAAATAGGTAGCAGTAACAACTTTTTTTGCTACTTTTCTTAATTGCTCGCGCATGGAAAAATGAGACTTTTTGAAACTTCAACACTAAACAATGTCACGCAATGAATGAAAAAGTGAGAAAGGGAAGGGAATGAAAAAATCAAGATTGTAGTCATGATTCAAGTATATTTTTTTGTGCAACAAACAGTTTCTGTTTTGATTTTAAATTATTTAATATTAACGGTCAATTTGAATTTAAATTAGAAAATTTACTATTGTTTACATTTTTAATATTAAAATTTAACTATATTATTTATTTTTCCAATCAATGAGAATTTTTTAATTAAATAAAAAGTCAATAAAATAATATTAAGAAAGAATTTTTTCAATCTGGAAGACTCTGGCTTTTATAATTATCGTGTTCTGAAAATCAAACCAAAAGAAAGAATTCAAATCTAAAATGTCAATAACAAGTTTGATATTTTCCTTTGTTATTTATTGATTAAAATGAATTAAGCTATAATTTACAAAAATAGCTCTCGTTTACTTTCAGGATAAATCTCTCAAATTTTTGATTTTTGCACAACATTTTTACTTAACAACATTATTTAATCTTTTTAACTCATACCTATTTTGGATGGTAATTTCAATTAGAATTTTTAAGGTCACTTTTATATTTCTACTTTAACATTCCACGCCAACTCCAAAATTTCCTTGCTCTCCTCCGCAATTGTCAGTAACGACTCAAACGGTTTCTTATTTCATCATCACAGAATCCTGTGTGAAGAAAGAAAGAAAATTGAATGTTGCATTTAAAATGACAAGATTCAAAATAGAAAATAAGCTAGGGTTGTTCAAACTACTTTTCTTTCTTTACTTCTGCATTTATTTTTTAGTAGATTTTAAACCCTTCCAGATTATTACTTGTATATCCACTAGTTGTCGGAATATGCTCAAAGTCCAATCGTAAATTTCTCGCCAAATTATTTTCATATTTCCAATCTTCAGCTGCAAATCCATCAATTGGCATTGCCTGTACATTGTCTTGTTCTGAAATTCTGTCTTCGTCTTCGTGGAAATTACACGACAACGGCTTTCCTTGTGCCAATCTGGAAATATTTCCCAACAAGAACTCTTTGTCTTTTGCCTCAAGATAAAGCATTTCCTTAAGCAATTTCACTTTTGCTACTTGAGCTTGAGCTTTGGCTCTTAAATAGTACACAGAAACACACATTGTCAATAAAATTCCACCGACGAAGGCAGGCTTTGTGAAGGATGTGAAAATTTTCCAAAATATCTGACCCTCTTTGATTTTTAAAATTCCTTCCATGAAAATTTGACTCATATTTTCGTAGGATTTGAAAGGTCCACACGTTTTGCTCACTTGAATTCTAAAATGAAAATCAAACAAACGAATACAAGCGTAGGCATTAAATCAAAAGCAATTAAAAGGGAAAAAAACAGCGACAAGGGAGTGCCTATTTTGTTCTCTTTTTCCCTACTCTCTAATTCTATGACACCATGACGTCCATCAAACTAACAAATGCTAACAAGAGAGGGAAAATTATAGGGAAGGAAATGAAAAACACAAAATATAATGTGTACAAGCATACTAATGTAAGTTTTTGAAGGTTGGATATGCGCGACGCGTAAAAAGGATTTCATCGATATATGAGCGAGAAAAAGACAAGCTCAAGGATAAAAATATACTCACTTTGTTATGACCAAGCCATGGACAACAAATACAATAACAAGTGTCGTAAAAATACCGATCAAGAAAAATGTCTGAATTTGTTTACTTTTCCATAATTTCATTGGTGCTTTGCAACATTTGATTAATGTTAATTTCATGATGTAAAACATTAAAATAAATTTAACTACAGCTATCACTGATAGAAATGGTGAAAATGGAAGGCCAACATAGATTAAAAATTGATTAAAAACCAAGCCCAAACTTGAATGTGTTATGTCAAATTCTGGAAGATCAAATCTATCAGGATCAGATCTGAAATACATGAAAAAATTTTTTTATTAAAAGAACTAGATCTAGACTAATCGATTGACTTACTTATGAATAAAATATCGAACAAAATAATAACAGCATGTCCCAATTGTATGAATAAAAAAGTCAACAATCATAATTCTGTAAACTTCGCTGCCAATGACATTTTCCCAACAAACAAGTGAATTATTTCTTTTAATCCAGAAGACTAGTAAAGCACTAACTATCGATATCTCAAGAAGAAAATTTCTCAAGAGGCGTATGTGAATTGTCATTCGTGGAAATTTAAATTCTTCTGCTTTAGAAATCCATGTGAATAAAATGGAGCAAAATAAAATTGCAGAATTTATCACAACCGGAATATATAAATATTTCCAATCACTTCTTTCAATTGAATTCACTTCATATACTTCAAATAGTCCCCATAAAACTACACCAATGAACAGAATTATGCCAAATACGATGATATGAACTGTCAGCTGAATGATAAAATTTCTAATTTTAGTTAATTGACTCAATTGTTCATCCTCAATCTTCTTGTGTTCCGTGAGTAAAAGATCTTTAAGCTCGCGATAAATATTGCGATGTTTCAGCACAGCCGCTGACTTGTCTTGCAGTCCAAAATCCCAAGCACAGAAAATTTTGTGACAATACAGATTTGGCATGTTGTCGAGTGCTTCAATAAATGATGCACGATAACAGCGTAGTAGACTAAATGAAATTACGATGAAAATCACAGTGTAAAGAATAGTCATTGTTAGAAAGTAAGCATATGGAAGAGAGTAATCGCTAATATTGCCAATATTGATTGTTTCGTTTGTGTAACCGCCATAGAATAATATCGATGAACGCATATAACCCTAAAAGAAATTAGCAGAGAAATTTTATGTTAATTGAGGGCAAATATAGAAATTTGATTTAAATTATATACATGTGCATGATTTATATGATGTGATAAGGGCAAGGTTAAGGCACTTTGATTAATTGAAGTTCAAATCAATTGAATTTTACTTTGTGAACTTGGAAATCAAGTGATATTTTGTCTATAGTAACTCATTTTTAGCCTAATTACACTTGATTATTATCAGTTATTCTTAAACAGTTAATGTCAAATAAATAGCAATGAATTTTTAAAATTAACTATGTAAATCTTATTTTAATTTCTGTTTAAGAATTTTGTTAATTTAAAAAGTCATTAAGAATATTTTTATATTCTAACAACTTCATTCTATTAAAATTCGAGCTGCTTTCAATCAAATGTTTCGATTAATCAAAGTAATTCCGCCTTATTAATTGAATGTTGACATTTATCAATTATGTATATATGCGGATATGGAAAATTTAATGGAATAATCTACATAAAGCAAAAATGTACATTATGTCTATGTTACATCTATTGCAAGACATAAATAAGTACGATGATTACAAACTAAGCCTATTACCTGAGTCACATTTCTAGCAATTATTTTAATGAGCAAGCGAAAAAAGTAAACAAAAATAAATGAAGAAAAGTGAATGAAAATTTTTTTCTTTCTTCTTCTTTCGCTGCTTTTTAATGCTGCCAATGTGTTTATTGAAAGAAAATATAGCGCGCGAAAATATGGATTGAGAGACATTATGAAATATTGTGAAATACGTTAACATACCTCAGCAGTTAAAATATCGACGAAATGGAAGCTAGGAAGACTTGCATTATTGCCATTATCATCGAGATGAATTAGATTGTTCGCTTGGAAGCTATCGTATAAAATTTGTGGAAATATTATAAAGCTATGAAAAAAGGGGAGAGAAAAAGGAAAAATAGGTCACAAGTAAAAACCAATTATATAACAATTGCATGCATGCACAAAATATTCACCTAAAGACGAATATTGAGAGGAAAATATTTAGCAGCACCAGATATCGCAGAATTTTGAAATATACGCCTAATTTGCTTCCAAAGCGACCCTCGATTTCTTTCATTGATCCATACCAAAAGTCAAAGCTCTTGAACGCTTGCCTGTACCATGTTTTCACCTTTTTCATAAACAAATTCGGAAAGAATTTACAATTTCTGAAGGGAGATGAATTATTTGACAAATGTGACCTTCGATTTATGCTTCTTAAAAGGCGTGCACGAATAATTCGTTTAGCTGCAAGGTTCTGTGGCATTGATTTTATAGTCTCAATTCGTGCTTGCTCCGACTTATAATTTGGCTCCATGAGATGATCATATGACTCGATTTCCTGCGTAATTTGCTCAATTTGATCAACCTCACTGAGCAAGTTTCCATCACCATCTTCGACGGCTAAAAATAGGAAATGAGAAAAAGAGAAATTTTTTTAGGCAAAATTTTCCTCTTACATGATTTTTTATAATAATTTTTGCAATTATTTTGTACTTACTCTTATTTAATTTAGCAGGCATAAATTGATATAATTTCCTATTTTGACGACCGTTCGATATATTCAAAGACCATCTTCGTATGTTCTAAAAAAATATCACAAAAAAAATCGATAAAGAGAAAACGTTTTTTCTCCTTTCTGACTGTGCACTAAGTGAAAATGCTACTAATTGAGTATAGTGAATGGCGCTCAATTAGTAGATTTTATATGTGAGAGAAATTTGCAAACATATTTTAAAAACATCGCTCACCATAGCAAGATATGAGTCATCGAATAAACTGCTGTCGAGGTTCTTTTTGCTGTCATCGAGTAGTAATTTATTGTAATCATGTGAATTATTGGAATTTAAATGTAAATCATCTTCGGAATTGGAGTTGCTTTGTGCCATTATTGTTGTTTTTTAATACTTTATTTTTTTGTGTTTTTCACTTATTTTACGGTTGATATCAAATCACATTTATGTTATTCGGGTAGATTTAGGGGCTATTTAGCGATTGTGCAGAAAATTTAAAAGAAATTTGATTGCATAATGTGGAATAAATTAAAATAACAATTCACTAAAATATTTTTTGATTATTCTAAAATAATTTCTAGTAACTTTATGCTCCCAATTGTTCTCTCATTGCTCTCACACTTCTCTTATTTTCTCACATGTTCTCTCTGTTTATTTAGCATTTTATTTCTATAAAGATGAAGTCATTAGAAATTCATTTTGTCATATATGCATAATTCTATCTATATTGTTAAAGTGCATTTTTATTACTCGTAAGAAAAATTGAATAAACAATTTTTTTGAACTCTTGAAACGTTCAATAAATTTTTAAATAAAAATTTCAAAATATACGTTAGAATTCAAATTAAAGATTAACAATCACTTCACATTTACCTGAATAGTTTATTAATAATTCTTTCTAATTTTATTTCATATGATATAAATAAATTCTTAAAAATATACTAGTAGGCATTTTATAAAAGCGCTTCAATCTCTCTTATTAGCAAAAAATTTTGAATATACACCTTCGTTAAATAACGAATATTTTTAACGAAAGAAGAAATAAGAAGTTTTTGTTTATAAAAATTCGCAATTTTATTCATAATGAATAAATCAAAAAACAACAGAAGATCGTTAGATACAAACAAACTTTATGTTCTCGATAAAGATTTCTATCCAGGTAAGTTGTAATCACTACAATTTAAAAGTGTTTATAAAGACATAATAAATGAATTACATATTTTAATTTTATTTTAAAAATATTAGATCGATGGGAAGATGACATGTTTATGTCTTCAATCATGTATAATTTTCGACCAAAGGAAGTCAATCCAGAATATTATGAGCAAAAAATGCAGTTTTGGAAAGATATGATAGAATTATATTGCGATTATAAAGGAAGTTGTTCAATTTCAATAAATGAACTAAAAGATGTCTTTAGAAGAAAAGGAACATCACCGTACTGCTTATCGGATGTACTTAATCAAATGCAAAGCGAAGGAAACCTTCAGGATAAGATTTCATTTATGCAGAAACCAAATGAAAGTTGGACTTCATGGACGATAAATACTTTTATATATAAACCTGCCAATTGGGGATTTTCAAAAATAAAAGAAAAAGTTATTGGTGCCGGAAATCAATCAGATGATACAGTTTTTATTGTGAAAAGTGCAGTTCAGAAGCAAGCTAGATTATTACAAGAACATGTAAAAAAACAACACAGCTATAATAACATTATTTCAATGGATGATTTAATGAAACATGCCGATGATATTGAAGGACTGTCTCGTGAAGGAATTTTCTTTGCATTACAATATATGAGTGTTTATACAAAAACTGCCTACATCGAAGAACATCAAACAGCAGGAGAAAATCATCATCATAAATTGCTTGTCAAATTCTCAGAACCGCATAAAAGTGTAGAACCAATTAAAGAGCTTGAACGATCAATTTACAATTTAGAGCACACAGAGAGATTTTTAATAGAAACAATTGAAAAGAAAGAGTCATATTTGAATAGTGTTTTGAGTGATGTAAAAAATTGTCTCAAAGATGGCAAGAAGCAAATGGCAAAAACATATCTTCGCAAAAAACATTTACTTGAGTCAGATATTAACAAAACGATGAGCATACTCGATAACGTACAAGCAATGCTTCAACGAATTCATAATTCAAAGAGTGATAAGGAAATTTTAAGTGCCTACAAAATGGGATCTGATTCAATTAAAAATACATTTGTCAAGTCAGGAATTAATATTGATAATGTACAAGACATTATTGAAGACATGCGTGAAGTAATTGAGGATCAAGATGAGTATGAAAATATTTTGAGTTCACCTATTCGAGGTTTAAATGACATCGATGATTCTGAACTTGAAAAAGAATTGAATGATATCATAAATGAAAACAAGAAGCCTGGACCTAAAGATGACAAGAGCAATAAAGCAGTTGAAGATTTGAATTTGTTGGACCTTGAAATGCGATTAAAAAGACTACGTTCGGATTTGCCTGATTTAGATGATGAGACCACATCAACCACTGTTCCTCGAAGTCACGAGAAATTCACTCAATAACTTTTTTTGTGTTTTTATTATTTTTTTTGTATTAAAAATGTATGTAATTATAATGAAGGATGATGATGATGAAGCATATATGCCTGTAAGAGATGAAAAATAAAAAAAAACACATAAAAACATGTGGCATAAATAAATAAACAGTTTGTGTGATAGCGTGTATAATGTTGTTTGTAAAAGGGATGCTGAGTGATGTTGTCAAGGATACAAAGCATCGAAGAGAGATGTGTAACGCGCAAAATCAAGATGCAACGGTAGATGAAAATTTTTATACTCGACAGGAGATTATTTTTGAACGTAGTGAACAGAAAGAGAGAAAATTATTTTAATAATATTAAAAATTTTTAAATTCTAGTGTAGCCCAAGTTTTAGACTAGTTTAATTTATTTAATTCTAATTGCACTGCATTCACAGAAGTCAACAATTATACGTGTATTTAAATTCTTACGTCTGTTTTTGATATTCCAACTTTCGCACACCTTCGTCACTGAAAAAAGCAAAAATTTCCAACATTGTACATATAATTGAATTAATTTTAAATCATGTACTTGTTTTGTATTTTTTACTTCCCGCCGATTAAATCATTTTTCCAACTTCTACATACAATTTAAAAAACTACCTTGTCAGTCATTCAACGCCACTATATCTGATAAAAATGAAAATTTTCATATGCAATTTTACGCTTATTTAAGTGCATAAGGGAGGATAATAAAAAAATTCATCACACTCAATTTGCAGAACAAATTAGAATTTTAATGAGAATTTTTCTTAAAAAAATTAACGACGACAAGTTGAAGAAGAAAAGAAGAAATGATTGCATTGAGAAGTATTCGGGCTAAGTGGAAGTGGCCAACAGCATTACTAATTAAAAAAGCCGTCATTTATCGAATATTAATTGTTGGCATAATTGTTTTATCTTCGCTTTATCTAATTGATTATACGTCATCTCACATTAATAATATATCGCACTATACAAAAGTTTTTCAACGACCCGGTTTACTACTTGGTAAAGATGAAGATTACACAGAGGAAGAGGATGAGGCTGTTGATGAAAATTATTTTATTAAAACAAGGTAAGAAAAATCCTTTTGTTTATGACAGACTTAAATGACATTTGTAAGAAAAGCACGTTTATTATTAAAAATTTCTTTTCTTTTTCCAGTGGTTGTCGCATTGTGAAAATGGACGTGATGTCAGATCAAATCAAGTCATTTTTTCCTTCAGAAAAACCAAATAAAATAAATTGCGGACCGCCACCAATTACAGCATCAGATGATAAATATTTATGGATAAATTTAACTGAGAGTGAATTAAAAACATTTTATCACATTTCATCAGAGCAATTACTTTGCTATTATGCACCATTCACTAGACTTACGGATTATTTAGTCGTTAAGAATGAAACACTTACATCATTACATTTTAATCATCGCACTAAAATTGATTCCGAATATATTCAAGTATTTTGCGAAAATAACAATCAAACACAAATTTATGCCGATTATCATAGTTTCTTTCCATCAAAAGATGATGAAAATGAAGAAGAAAATTCTGATAAAATGCAAACAAAGATGAATGAAAAATACAATGTCATGATTCTTGGTATTGATTCTGTCAGTAAATTAAATTTTCATCGAATGTTTAATCAAACAGCCAAAACTCTGCTTGAAGATTTAAATGCTATAGAAATGCATGGCTATAACAAAATTGATGATAACACTTATCCAAACCTTGTACCATTTCTCTCTGGTTTATCGGCTGAGGAATTAAGTTCGGCTTGCCTCTCATCTAACTCTTCCATATATTTCGATGATTGCCATTTTATATGGAAAGATTTCAAGAAAAAGGGTTATAATACATTATTCTCAGAGGATTCCGCAGCTCTATCGCTCTTTAATTACTTTAAAAATGGCTTTGATAAACAACCTGTAGATTATTATTTCCGTACAATTCTTCATCAAATGGAGAAAGAAATTGCACATAATAAAATTGGTAATTACAAGCTATGCTTGGGAAATCGAACACCTTTTGATGTGTTCCTCAATGGATATGTAAGAAAATTCATAAAAAGCATGTCAAATGAGTTATTTTTCTCATTCTTTTGGACATCATCATTCACGCACGACTTCATAAATTATCCATTGCTTATTGATGAGGATATAAGCAACTTATTAACGTATATGAAAGATCAGCAATATTTAGATAAGACAATTTTATTAATAATAAGTGACCATGGCATCCGATTCGGGTCATTCAGGTATTTATTCTCTTTTACTTTAATAAATAATTTTAGTAAAAAAAATTATTCATTTAGACAAACCACATTCCAAGGAATGGTCGAAGAAAGATTGCGTAAGTATTATTGACAATTAATCTTGTCAAATAAAATGACAATTTTTTTCTTTATACATTTTACAGCATTTTTGTTTGCACTTTTTCCAAAATCATTCAAATCACAATATCCATTAGCTGTAAGAAATTTCAAACGAAACTCAAGAAGACTTACAACACATTATGATATCTTTCAAGTTCTAAAAGATTTAACAATGATTGATGAAAATTCAATAACAAATGAAAATATTCGTAAAAGACAAAGTTATTTAATGGAAAGAAGTGAAACCACAATACCACGTGGTATAAGGTGTGTCACATTTTTTTTCTTATTCATGATTTTTATCATTACACGATTTTTCCCATGTTTAGTTTATTTTTAGAAATACCTGAATATAGAACATGCGATGCTGCTGGAATAGAAAGGTGACTTATATAAAAATAGTTCATATTTCTATAATTATCAAAACTTATTTTTTCTCATAGCCATTGGTGTACATGTTACGAGAAATTAGAATTGTCAAACTCAGATCATCGAGTACAAAAGTTCGTAAGCAAGTTTCTTATTAACTACACAGAAAATTCACATTTTTATTTTTCATCAACAGAGCTGCACGCTTCGTTGTGAAAACAATTAATGATCTTCTAAAACCACACCGAGCATGTCACTTTCTTTACTTGAATTCCATTGTAACAGCACACATGCACGTACTCAATGACAATGTTTTCAAGAAGGACGAGAAAAAGGGAACGACAAAAACTTTAAAGTTGCCCAAAGGTTCACACAAAAAGATTTATGACATCACATTGAAAATCACAACAAAACCAGGGCCACGAGCAGAGTATGTTGTCACATTTGCTAAATTTTTATTTTGACGTTAATGCAACAGGTTTTTTTCACTCACACCTATAATTCTTTTCTAGATTTGAGGCGACAGTACGGTTAGATGAAATTAACGATGAAACAAAGTTAACTGGAACAATCAGTCGAATTAGCAGTTATACCAAAGGTTGCATAAAAGATTCTTTTGTTGAAAAATATTGTTTCTGTGATCCTATTTAATCAAAATAACTAAACAACAACATCAAATAGTATTTGTAATCTTTTTGCTCAATAGTTGTTAAATTCGTTTTAATTGTGATCAATAAAATTAAATTTCATTTTTGACCCTACTACCCTATACAATTTATTTGTTTACTCTGGAAAATTAAAAATTTAACGTAACTTAGCATTAAAATTTAAATTTTAACGAAAGTTTTAAAATTTTAAAATGCGCTAAAATCAAAATTAAAGAAAAACCAAAATGTAGTAGAGGTAACAATCAAAAAAAATTTATTTATTTACATAAAAACAGAGTTGGAAAAGAAGATCTACTTTTCATATAAAATAAAAGTAGAAGTAGATTTTTATATGAAAAGTAGGTAAAGTAGGTAGCTACTTTTCCAACTCTGCATGAAAATGTTTAACATAAACATTATTAGTGGAAATTGAGGCGAGAAAAGAATCACAAATAATCACCAAGTTGCGTGCCAAGGAATTTTAAGATTTTCCATGAGAAGTGCGTAACAAAAAGGAAGCCAACAAGTACTTCAAGCAGTCCAAGAAAAGTCATATGGTCAGATCGAATAGGTTTGATATGATTTTGTAAAGAATTAAGTCCACCTTGAGCTTCAATCCATGCTCCAGCTTCTTCATTAAGTACGATGCACGTTTCATCAATAATAGGCTGAATAATTTCATGATGGCCATGTTGTACAACATCAACAATAAAAGCTGAAGCAATTGTCAAAAAACTGATAATTTTACCCCAAGTAATTTCTTCTTGCCTAAAAAGTGTTCTTCCAATGCTTTCAATCAAATCAGGCGCTTCTTCACTCACAATTGAAAGGTTCGAGAAAGTTCTTGGATGCATGCGCTCCAATTCAAGAGCCATTCGATTGAAAATCATTAGAATATTTCGAATATGAAATTGTTTGGCTGGATGAATTTCAATCAAAATCGAAACATTCCGCGTGAGCAAACCTTCGCGCCTCAATTTATCTTTAAAAAATTGTGCACACAGATGCTGAATCTACAAGTGTGCGCGAGAATGTATAAATATAAATTATTTTATTTTGACAAGAAAAAATATTTAAAGAAGAAGAAAAATGTCACACATTAATCTCAAAAAACAACATCATCACAATCTGTGACTTACCTGATCTGAAATTTCAGAATTTACTGGAAATTTTTTATGTAAAGTTTTGTCCAAATCATTCTCATGATGATGATGATTTCCATGATTCCAAGTTGGCATATGTTCAGCCAAAATTTGAGCGTTTTGTGTGAGATACATGACTCGTGAGTTGATAATTTATTCAAAAGCGTATTTTGTAATCGATTGAAAAAAAATTAAAAATTCTTCCGTGAGATTTTTTTTAAAATATTCGTAACATTTAAATCTGTTTGATTTTTTATTTGTTATTGCACAGTAAAATTGTATTGGTTCCTTATCACATTATTATTTTCAATTTGACTGTTGAACTTTATTATTTTGGTGCTATTTTAATATTAAAATATTTTTGTGCTGTTTGTATTTTTCATTAAATGCGTTCAGTGGAGAATTTTTTCATCAACATTCAATTTGTGTAAGTAAAACATTCAAGTCGAATGTTTCAAGGCAATGTTTTCAATGAAAAGCTTCTGATATGTGAATTTCATTCCAAAAGCGTGAGTTTAAAATCATAAAAATTTATCTACCATAAGCGTTGTTGCCTCTATAGGCAATCATACAATTTCGTATTTTCGCACTTCAAGAATTTTCTTATCTTTTTGAAATGTAATGAAATTAAACTTGATTTCAAATGCTTTTTTTAAATTGAAATTGATATGCATGACAGGAAGGAAAAGAAAACTTCTAACAGATTTCTTTCTTGTATGAGAAAGTTTATAAATAAAATCTTGAGAAATTCTTATTTTTATTCATGAAAATTTGGATTGATTAAAAGAAATTGTAAGTAATTTTTCAAAGCCTTTTCTTTCTACATTCTTTTCTTCATTAATCTTCACTTCTATTATTTTTAGAAAAGCTCTTATTTTTTCCTTAGAACGTGTGATTTCAAACAGAATGAAGCAATAAAAGTGAATTCTTGGAATATTTCGTCGTTGATAAGATTTTTGTTTTTCAAAGAATAAAAAAGAAGAATTTAGAAACATGTGGTTTACAAAGAGGTGAAAACTCTAAAGAAGGTATTTAAATGTATTATAAAAATTTCAAATTTGATGAATTTAAGAAACAAATTAAACATCCATAAAGCATTTTCAAAAATTTTTAAAAGTTGCAAAATTAGAATGCATTTAAAGTGTTAAACTTAACATAGTCAATTTGAGATATTTCTTAAAAATTTTAAATTTTCTTCTTTTGAATCTTTCAGCAGACAAGTGTGTCTATTCTTCAATATAATTTCATCCTATTCATCTTTTTTCCAAATATTTTGATTTGATTACTGCCATGACAACAGATGCAAATGTCACACTTTTACGGGACAATTGATGGAATTTCCATGCTGAGCTTCATATTTATTCTTTTACGACTTTTCTCTACTTGGATTTTTTGACAATTTTTTAATTTTAAATCAGTGCTTTAAATATTTGAGGAGTGGAATAAAAAAATCTTAAATTTTTTTTTAAAAAAATTACTTTTTTAATCTGCTGATTATGTATGATATTATTATTATTATTATCCTGGTAGTTTCACTCGATGATTTTGACCGTTGAAAATTTAAAATCAACGTGATTTTCACACCCCTTTTCGAAATGTTTCTGAATTTTCGAATGTTTCGAAATAAATTTTCGAAAAAAAAATATTTGCAAAAATATCAAAATTATTAATTATTAATAGATTTTGCTGTAAAGTAATGTTTGGTTTAGTTAAATTACATTACCTTTTGTATTCAAAGCTATTAATATTTAGCTAAGTGTTGATATTTAAAGTTTTTATCAACAACTTTTTCTCAATTCAAACGATTTCGAAAGAAAACAGTTTTACACCCCTAGGCTTTTTTTCAAAAAAAGCCCCTAACGGTCGTGTGAAACTACCAGGATTATTATTATGATTATAATGTAATGCAGACAAGATAAAATTGAAATGCTTCTTCTTTATGTAATAATGCACAATTATTTGTCTATCTAAGTATTATTCACGGCAAGTTGTGTTAAATTTATTCTAAATAAAATCTATTCTAAATCATTGAAGTTGTATTATTTTGAATTTCTCCATCCAAAATCGATCCAATTTTTATCGGTACTCATAATATTTTTGATTCAAATGATAAAACCTTTTTGTTAATATATGAACCATGCTTTTTTTTGACAAATTTGTATTGATTGTTTTGCAAAAAGGAAAGGATCAAGGAAATAGAGAAAGTTCAATACATCATAAGAAAGGTAATGCTTCACTAAACAACAGCTTATTTTTGTTACTCTATCATATTGAAAAAGAAGAGGACTTTGACATTTGCCATTCTATTTATTGATAAAAGGAAAATTTTGTAGGCTATACATTGCAAAAGAAGCTTTCAATAAATATTTTGAAATCCAATTTTCTTAGAATTTCTCTGACCTCATTATTTTTACTTCAAAAAATTTCATAAGCTTTTCCAATTTTTTGAACTTCCTTCAATACAAAATCAATGCATTCAATTTGATTACTTTTATTTTATTTATCGACAAATGAAATTTATAAAAGGCAAACAAGCAAAGCAATTAAAATAGTTTTTATTGCTACAGCAACTAAATCATGTTGCTCTTTTTCTAACTTCTTTATTGCAAGTGAATGCTTGAATTCCTAATTGGATTTATTTAAAGTCGCAAAAAGCAGCATAAAAAAGGAAAATCTTCTTTTTTCTATTATTGGAAAAGTTTTATTAATTAAAATTGCATAGTCATTTAAAAAAACTTTTCTGTTCCTCAATTGTTTGAATTTTTATGTATTTTGAATATGTACAAAGATGCGGAAAGGAGGTGGAATAAATAAGTAGCATTTATAGAATTAAATAAACAGAACTTGCGTGCTTGAGGATGAAAAACTCACTCAAGAGCAAACTTTTTCCAGCTTTAATTAAACAATTAGAGAATCTTTGAATAGAATATAAAAAAAGTTGAGTGTTTAAAATACTTCATAAAGGTCAATTGCTATTTCCGTATAATATTTTATGCAAATTTAATATGTGCAACTTTAAAATAACCAATAATTTAATGACAGGATTTAAATTCAATACAAAACTTAAACAGAGATAGCAATCGATTTGCAGCAGCTTGCATTATCTTATATTCCTTGTCATTGTTAACCTTAAATGTATAGAGAAGTAATTTCAATAAATAAAAGAAAGATTAAGTTGACAAAACGTCTATTGAATGAAATAGATTATCGACCATACAACTTGAATCATAAAAGTAATTTCTCATTTCTACTGTCAAATCTATCATCATTGATCATAATCCTTTTAAACTTTTGACTTCCTTACACATAAGATAGAAATGCTTTCATCTTTAAATAAGTTATAAAATTCTATTTAAAAAATTACATTGCTTCTAGTCATCATGAGAAGCTTCAATATATGCAAAAAAACATCCTCAAGACAAAAGCGTTTAATTGATTTTACTTCCTGTTTATTAGGAACGGGATAGCAATAAATAAATCAAAAGTACAACTACTACATTGCATATACATAATCAAACATATTCAACAGCTTCATTTGCACAAAACTAGCAACACATTGTAGATTTATCATTGTTTGAACAAAATGCACTTAGTGTTATGCGGGAAAAATGGATAGACAAATAGATAAGAATTTATAACGCATTTTTTGAGTAATAAAAGCAATGAAAATCAAATTATTGAAATATTCAAAAACAACGGTTTCTTAAAATTAAAAATAATTCGTTAAAATGTAACTTGACGTTATTTGAAAAAAATATCAAATTGATAAAAATTCAATTTTTAGCGCATTTTTGGAACAACAATGCCGCTTATATCTTCACTTTGGCTGGCTGGCTGGCTGAGGCGCGAGATCTCGAAAACCACAATAGCTAGAGACTTCCGGTTTGTTGTGTTTGATTTATGCTATCAGTTTATTCCGGCGACGCTTAGTTATACTTCTATCACTATTTCCATTAATTGGGAAATTACGAATTTAAATTTCCAAATTGAAATTTGTAAACAAAAATTTTTTGTCGCGCAAAACGATTTCAGCGCCATCAACGGCAAATATTGGAACTTCAAATATTTTGAATATTACTAAACCGTTATTTTAAGTCAATGAAGTTTATTGTAAGATTCTGTAAATTTCAGAGTCTGAAACCGTTTAGTATTATGTTTGCAAATAACTAAAAATCAACTAAAACTTATTCAATTAAAATTTTCAACGGAAAACCAACTAAAATTTAATCGATTAGGCTTTTATATATAATCGAATAAATTTAAGTTGATTTTTAGTTATTTGTAAAACCGTTTCGGACTCTGGTAAATTGAACTTCAATTAAAAACGCTCGCCGTACTTTCATGCATCAAAATTTTATAAACATGATTTTTGCTATATTCTTAATTTATTTCGATCAAATTATTTTAAACTGTAAATCTATTTTTCAAACGAATCTAATAAGTCTGTAATTTGTCAACATACACTGATCTAGGCACCAAAAATGCGCTAAAGTAATCCGACTTAAGGTGGACACTTTTCAGTCTCGTTTTCTAAATAGCTCAAAATCAGTCAAGTGTGACGAAAAAGAGCACAACTTTTCACAACTAGAGCTAAAAAGCTGTTCAACGATTGAATTTTTCTCTTTTCATCGTTGAGTGTAAGTGAAGTTTCAGGAACTTTATTTCCTAGAAAAGATGAACTTTGTTTGCAATTTCCTTATCATTTTTATATGCGTTTATAAAAGATCAATTTTTTCCCTCATTGGAGTCACTTGCTCGAATGTCAATAGGATTTTTTGGTTGGTAACATGTAAACTGCAACATGATATTTATATCAAATGCCCATATCAATTGCCAACTTGATACAGCATGACGAAAGGATGAAAAGAAAGAAAGAGAGAAAGAAGAGAAATGATGCCTTGATGACGTCAGAATTCTCTTAGCAGTGAAATAGAAATATAACAAATTGCCATCATGTACTGCTTGAAACATGAAATCACGTACTATTAAAATGAAGCCAAATGGAAATGCGAAACTAAAGTTTCAATGTTAATTTATGACTCGAGTGTGTAATTGTTTCACACATTTGTTTATGAAGCATAAAAAAGACAACAATTGACTACATAGTCACAATGTTGAGTGCTTAACTTTGTATGGAAAAAAAATTTCATAGTCATAATAGATACTGCTGCTGCTATGCACTTGTTAATTGCAAATTTAACAAAAAAATTGATATCCATGAAGAGAAATTTTTGGTTTTTTCATTAAGTCTTATGCAAATAACATGTAAATCACAATCGTAAAGTTTTATGCAAATACCATAGTATAGGAATTAATTTTCAGTGTTGGTCAGAAAAATGTTGCAAATTTCTTTTAAAGCATTCAGTTTAAAAATTAAAAAAAATTGTAATAATTTATGAGGTAATTTCAAAGTAAAATTTTGTTCCTACATCTGAATATAATTGCCTGAATTAAAAAATATTTGCATAAAAATCAGAAAATGTAATGAATTTTTTTTTGTTTGATTGAACTCTGAAAAATGTCAGTTAATTTCCTGGCAACTTTTTTTGTCTGTTTGATATGAAAATTAAATTGATATTTGCCAATAAAAATCTGTAAATCAATATTGTTGTGTGGGATTTTTTTCTGACATTTTTCAACACATGCTGATTGATCGACAGCATTTGTCTGAATCTACAATTGATTTTATTTTGTTGTAAATTGGCTGTGCAAGTGAGATTAGATAAGAACCACTTAACATTTGTGTAAATGCTAATTTAAAGCATCCTTAGTAAAGTATGAACCCTTGAAATTATAAAAAAGATCCTTAACCTTTTTAAGTCTTTTATTATTGAAACCTAAAGTAATCGAGATTCAAAAAAGATTTAAATTGATTAATTTACTTCCTGGAAATAATTTTTGATCTCATTGAAAATTAAATCTTTTTTACATTAATTTCTTTTGATATTTAAAGCTCCTTCAAAACTCTTTTCATTCGACTATTATGAAAATAATGAATTTAAATTTTAATGTCACACCTGCTTTCTTCACTTATATAATTCAATAAAACGTGTTTATAAGTCTCGTGTTTTCAGTAAAATTTTCTAACGAATTGAACTTTGGATATAAATAAAACAATTCTAAAATTAATTTCAATAGTTCTAAATTAGGGTTTAATTATTGATGCTGTAGCTTCATTCATTCATTAATAAACAACCTTTTTGACTCAATCAATAATTATTGAACAAAAATTCAGAACAGCCTTTTTGTAATTGCAATAAAATTTGTTTTTGTTATTTTCTCAATAGCGTAGGCTTCAAGAGCGCTACAAGCATTATTGTCATTAGAACTTAATTATGAAATGCTATTGTTTAAAAGGCCTTCAATGATAAATTTTCATGACATCACATAAACTTTTTCTTTTTCTATAGAAATTGCAAAAGAGAAAAATTCTCAATTAACGACACCAAAATGAATTGACGCTTGTCTCGTTTCATTTGTAATTAACGATGAGGTCATGGAAATTGTTGAATAATTTTGAGAAAAGAAGAAAATGGTTAATTGGCAATTTGTTAGGAATGTCGCAAATGTTCGTCTGTTGTTGGGTGAAATTTTGATGATTTTTCTTTTTCATTGGTTTTGACAGTTTTTGTCTGCCTTAGAATAAAGCTTTGAAATGTATTACTTTAGGAATTTCATCTCAATTCTTATAGAGTATACAAATAATTTTGTAACTAAAATACTTGCTTAATTCAGTCGGATTATTTCCAATCACTTGGTGTAACTGAAAAAAAATTAAAAATCATCAGATAGAAACTTACGGATTTTTAACTAAAAGCTCTTGATTAATTTGTTACTTTTTGATGAAAAACTTTAATTGATTGCAGAACTCAAGAAACTTGATTTTCAAATTTTAATTTTAAAAATGTAAATAAAAATTTTAATTTCAATTTAAATCTTTATTAAACGTTAAATTTTTAAATTTTAGAATTCATTTTGAAAACAATTTATCATCCTGTAATTTAATAAAAAGAAACAAAATTTCATCACAATAATTTGCTGAGTAATTACACTCATGTGTATCAAAGAAACGTTTTTCAAAAAAAATTATTAAATTTCTTATGTTGAAAGACATTTCGTCTTTCGAAACTGTCTGAAAAAAAATGTGAATAAATATCAAAAAACTTATTTTATTTCATTTGAGTTGTATATTTTGCTAACTCAAACATTCTTTATTCTGTGTTTTTATATTCAAATAGACATTAGAATTAATGAAAAAAGCCCCAATGTCCATATAGATTAATGTGTGTATGGATAAATCTAAAGTTTTTAGTGTTCATTTTCTGTTGTTGTTATTTAATAAATAACTATAGATTGATTAATTCTACTCTTATTACATGTTCTTTCTTTTCATTTTCAGAGAGCAAAAGAGAGAGGAAATACAAGGAGATTCAATATATGTATATATAATTTTTATATAGATTAAAATGATTAAAAATTGTTATAATTTTTTTATTATCGTTATATACACAATTTTCTGCTTCTTGAACATGTAAGTTAAGTTTTTAATTATTATCGTCATCATCTCATGTTTTTCATTGTTCATAATAAACTCAATAAAGTTTGTTAACACATTGAAATATAAATTTATAGTCCATTTTCATTGTTTATTATCTTTTTTATGTGAGACAGGAAAATTTTTTGAATTTTATTTTTTTGATGCTTTCTTCAATGAGTTTCCAGTTCTTTTTTGTAAATAAGAAGACGAGATTGAAATTTTCTCAAGCTTGAAAAAAAATTTCTTTTCATTCAAGTCAACATGTGTTGAAAATAACTCATATGGTAAATTAATTTAATAAAATGAAAAATTTTCATAACTTTATTGTCATTTTATGAGTTTTTTGAAATGAAAATTAATTCTATGAAGAAATTCTTTTGTTAGTTGTTTTATTTTACAGCGAATTTCAATCTCATAATATTTTTTATAAAAAAGAATGAGAATGCAAAGGTTAAAAAAAATTCACTTATACAAAAAAAAATTGTATTGTCTCAAAAGCATTCTCGAACTCAATTTATAAAAAGCATTTAAAATATTGTCATCAATTTCCTCACTTGCAGCAACAATTTTTCTTATTCATGTTTTATATTGTCATGATCAACACTTTGAAAAAGTGATTATTGTCAAATTCAATTAATTATTTTTATACTTTTATGTCTCTCAGAAAGATTTCTTTCAAAAATAAACTTCAAAGCATTGTCATATGCACAGCAAAAAAGAGTTTCCGTCATAATTTTACATCATTGTTATCATAAAAAAAGTATTTTAAAAGTGAAAGTTTTTTTATATCATAGAGCATGAGAAAAATTGAAAAAAGATCATCAAACCATTCATTCCAGCCACATTTATTAATTTATGATGATGGATGGTCTTTTTTCTTTCAAATTTCCTCAAACGCCCAATGAATTTTTCTCTCAGTGGTTACAACATAAAAATGTCATATATATACTACAAAGATGAATAATGTTCAATCAAGATTTCAATCTTACAATGATATGGCAATTTATTTTCCACTTTTTGTATGTGTTGGAGAAAATAAGTTTTATATTATGATATACATTTTCATTTACTCATTAGTTTATATCATAAAATTGGATATGAATTCTTTTTTTTTTTTTGTAATTGATTACCGTGACCGTAAATATTTCATTTTTTCCTTTAGTTTTAGAGCTACCAAGTGGGGTAAAAACAAAAAATAAGGACAAATTTAATATATTTTTCCTTCAAAAAAAAGCTTTTCATACAATGTTACTAATAAACTTAATTGAATGCAACTCATATCCTTTTATTAATGAAACCTCATCAAAGCTTTTTGCTTTTCTCTTCATAATTGCCATTAGTTATAAAATAAAATCACAAGGTTTGAGAACTTTTATTGATTTTAATTTCTTTAACTTTCAATTTCAATTCAAAATTTTAGTTTCGTTCAGTTTTCATAATGTAAACAAAATAAAAAATTAAAAGTAAAATAAGATTTATTTAGCTTTCAATTATTATGAAGTGTGATTCTATCCTTAAATGAAATCAACTAAAGATAAAAAATAATAAAATCCAAGTGTTATCAATTGAAAAATTCAATTTCCTGCTTTATATCTCTCAAACCTTGTAAAAATTATAAAAATAATATGCCTGTTTTCATTTGAGAACAAATAAAAATATAAATAGGTATGAAAGTACCAAAAACAGAACAAAAAATCCTAAATTATAAATACAAAAAAGCAGGAACTTTTTTTTTTCTCTTACTTTACGTGTGGGAGTTTATCAGAAAGCAATTCAAAAACACAATCTGTACAAATAATTGCCTGCTGTTTTGTGTCTCTTTCCATTTATTATTTGCTCTTACCACCTATCGGTGCGCCAACTAAGTGCAGCGACTCGTGGTGAACGCGAATTTCCACCAGACTGCGTTCGAACGCTTGACGATAAACTCCCAAATGTTGGCAAATTATTATCATTAATACCCCATTGATTTCTCATGATTCCGCCGCCGAATTTTGTAAGTTGACGATCGAGTTCGCAACGTCTACAAGAAGTGCCGACGAGGGGAACCGGATGTCGATCGAGTGGGAAGTAATATTCGGCCTAGTTAAAAGAGAAGAAAAGACCATTATTTAAATTGAAATGCAATAAAATATTTATTTATACAAAAAGAGATAAAAAAGACTATAAAACTACGCAGGTATATGCGAAATGAACATTATTAGTACAGCAGATGCATACAATAAATTTATGGTCAAGAATATTGCTCATGAAAACACCACAGAGAGAGAATTTTCGTAAATACTATACAAAAAAATTGTCAAAACCACATGGAAAGAGAAAATAGTAAAATACATATTCACTTATGCAGAAGCTATAAAAACCTGACCAAGAGCATACAAACAAATTCTGCCATCAATTGAGGGTTTTTTGCTATTTGCTTTGTCAAACAGACTTATTTTTGTACTTTATGCCTGCAGGCAATCAACTATCAATTTTATTCTCATCTTATATACAGTCGTTAACTTCCTTCTACTCTGTAATGATGTGGAAAATTTGCCAATTTAAAAAATATTTCTATAGCTGAGCCTGAAGGAGAGAGAAATTTAAAAATAAATGGCTGTAGAAAATTCAATTTACACGGTTTAAAGTAAATACAACGTAAATAGTTTTGCGTTTTTAATTAAAAGTTTTCAAGATTTTCTCTTATAAAGAATGCGAAAACCTGTGTAAAATAAACTTGGTAAGATAAAATTCGAGATTTATCTGATAGAAAAAAATGCTGGTAAATGCTTTTAGAGTGAATGGAAAGATTTAGAGTGGTTTATTTATTTGGAGGGAAAATTTTGAAGCCTTTTATGGCTTGAAACTTTTTTCTGCGTTCTTTTTAAAGTTAAAAACTTTTGACTAATTTTAACACATCTCTAAACATTACTTTAAAATTCATTAATGAACAACCTTAAATGTTCATCATTTTCTAACTTAACTTTAAGTTTGCATGAAACTTTACCAATGCAAATCATCTTAACAACTTTTTATTTCTTTACTTTATTTTGCAGTGCTTTTTCAAAAAGAAAATTTCCATTCATCACTAAAAGGCTTCTAAAAGTCATCAATTTTTTCCCCTTTAACTACATCATCTTCCCAACTTTTATTCAACACATCAACCATCGCCATAAAATATAAAACGAGAATGTTTGGGGAGCATTTCACCATTTTACATTCTCTTACACTTTGAAGTGCTTCAACGCAATTTATGTGTTTATGAAGATGAAAAGTTATATTACACATTTTGAGTGTCATTTCTTTTAGAATTCAATTTATCACACACATACACAGATGTTCTTTCTTTTATCTGTCTTTCTGCTCGCATCCCGTCACAAATTTTCACATTGAGCAACAGAAACACATAAAATGTCTAAGATCTAAAGTTGAAATGGCATTTTTCGATTAAAATTCCACAAATTCCTTCATACATTCATAAAGAAGGCGAAATGATGGTTTAAAAGTGATGCAAACATACAAAGAGAATGAGACCAAAAAAGGACAATAAAAGTAAAAAAGAGAAATGTCAGTTGTTTTACTACAAAGTGATGATGAGGACGAAAAATAGACAAGAAAGCTGTAGAGCTTATTCTTTTGTGCGAATGGCAACATTAACAACAACAATAACATCAAGAAAAGACATATCATATTGTGAGTATGTGAGATTATAAAAAATCCCAACATACTGCGGGTAAAAGAGTAATTAAAGTAAAAGAGTGTGTTGGTGTATGATTAAAAAAGTGAGTAGAGCTAATTTTATGAACATTTATAACATTTTTTCTACATACATGTATGAGAGACGGGCTATTTAATTTAGAGATAGAAATATGTTCATTTGACAGCAAGAAGAGTGAAAAGTGTAGACACAGATGCAAAAAGAAAAATTACACATAAAACATTTCCGATTTAAAAAAGGATATTTCCAAGAAACATGAGGATTTGATATTCATAAAATAACGGTTTTTTGTATTTTGATTCTTTCAAAATTTCAAAATCCGTTAAAATTTGAAAATTTCTAAATCACAGCTTTCTATCACATTCTTTTTACATTTTCCCCATCATCTAATCTAATAAAATATGTTTATATCTATACACCATACATATATAATAGATATACAAGAAGAGAAAAAAGAATGGACAAAAAGTGAAAATGAGAAAGATAGAAAACGACTTTATAATCTTCTAGTTATTATTACAGTTTGTTCCACACTGTTTTCTGTACGTCCGGAACGACTAAAGCGATTTCTTATTGGCCTAAATGAAGACATCCAGCCGCTACGAGCCAAGCTACCGAGATGACGCTTCTCTAATGTTATTGTTGTTGCAATGTCATTATTATCGGGCATGTATTCATAAGGTGCTTAACGTTATAAAGTTTTTAAGGTTGAAATAAAATAAATAGATAGAGAGGGTAATTTAAATGTCAACTTTGTTTATGATTCTTTTTTATCCTCAGATTTGAACGTGCAGTGAAAAAAATATGTGACAAGAAATTGAAATTTTTTTTGTTCTGTAAACATACCTAAGAATCTTTTTTCTGCATAAGGACCATCATCATTTAATGCCTGCAGCAAATCTTCATAGTCGAACGGTCCATTTTGAAAAACTGGCTCATTCACTTCTGTTTCACCGATCTCACGCTTTTTTCGGCCCTTGATTGAATTCTTCAAAGCTTGAATATTTCTTTTTCCATCTAAACCGTTTTTGTATATTTGCACAAAAATTGGGAAAGAGAAAAGTTATATATTATAGCCTTGAGGTTGCATCACATTATTATTTAAGTTACAAACCGTCAGTGTATTTTGCTCCGCTATTAACTTTTGGTAGCATAAAGTCACGAGCTAATGCTCCCACATTTCTTTTGCCGAATCCATTTCGAGCCAATGACGCAACATTTCGTTTTCCTGACCCAGGAAACATGTTGTTACGCATTAAAGCGCCAATATTACGTTTTCCACTGTTCGCATATTGCCATTGTCTTGCAAGTGATTGTATATTTCTTTTGCCGCCAATCAAGCCTGAACGTGCCATTGATGCGATATTTCTTTTGTGACCGTTATCGTCATCACTTAATGTCTCCAAGTCAATAGTATCAGGTTCACGAGATGGAAGTTGTCCATTTTTTGCAAGTGTCGCAATTGAACGTTTTTCATCTTCCTCGAAGAAATCATCATCATTATTGACTTGCTGCTGCTGCACATAAGCACTCAATAGACGATCAAAAGCATTCTCAAGTGCTTTACGGTGCATTTCATATTTGTCAGCTTGATAAAGTGCTCGCTGTATAGCATCGATTTCATCTTCAATTGTCTCGTCTGCATTGTACTGCTGCCCTTTGACCTGAATACGTGAGATGCATTAGATTGTAAAAATAACTCTATTTCTTTCGCAATATTGTTTCTTTTTGTTGCGTCGTGGATTTTCAGATAAAATGTGAAAAGAATTTTTGAAATTGAAGAGGAAAAACAATGTCTTGAAAAATTTATTTTTGGAACAAAACTTTGTTTCTTGTAAAGATAAATTACTGTGAAAATTAGTAAAGTAAGAATTCAAGAATGTGAAAAGACAAAAGTTTGGAAGTTATAATTATGGATTTTATTAAATAAAATCAATTTAGAAGTTCAGCTAGAAACTAAAAGTTTCAAATTTCAGGCAACATGATTACTTATTTTCCCTATAATTGTTGTCAACTTGTTTAAATATTTATTATTACTGAATTGACTGGAAATGTAACCAATTATGTTTGTCGATTATTTTCCACCAATTAAATTCATAAATATTTTGCATAACTGAATAAATGAAAATTGATAGAAGATATCAATTTATTTTTATAATGAGCGCTTTAATCAAATAATATTTTTTTCATAAGCTTTTCCCTGTTATTAAGTCTTGTGTTTGAGTTTTCCGAATCATCATTCTTTCATTTTCCTATTATGCACAATTATTTTCTTTCTAGAAATTGATTTATAAAGAAAAGCTTGAAGAAAAACAAGAAAATTTTACTTAACAACTATTTGTTGCTGATAATCTTCTTTGTTAATATAATAATTTATTCCAATCAGTAGAGATTGTAAGAAGATTTTCATCCTATTAGCATCTTTATATCTCAATTTAAAAGAAAATAAGATATAAATGATAATAGAATAATAATTGAAATTTTTCTCAGACGTAACATTAAATTGGATCAGGTTTATTTTTTTTAAAAAAATTTCTATTAAACACAGAATAAAGAGTTTTTCTGAAGTATGAATTAAAATGCGGAAATTCTCTTTCTACATAGACCAAAAAAGGATTTGTAATAATAACTCATTTCAGTTTTCTTCTTTGCTTTTAATTATTTTCTTTTATCTCATCTTTCAGCTTATTCACTGATTTTAAGGCATATTTTTTCTCTCTTCATTACGATACGGAAGAAAAGATCGAGTGAATGAATATAAATCCATAATTTTTAAGACAATATCGTTCTTTTTTCTAAGCTAAAGATGATGAGTTTCAAAAGGGAAGTTTTTCGTTTGGTTTTCGTCTTATCACGACACACAGCCCACAAAGTGAGTGAAAAGAAGAAAAAATTGTTTTTTATTTTCATCCCAACATCATCCTCATCACGTTTTTTCTTCAACACTCTCTTTCAATGCAAGTAAGAAAGCGGAATGAAGTAAATTATTTCCCTGAAATTTCTCGCGTATGTTTTTTTTTTTTCATGTGTTTATGACACTTGAAAGGATTTCTGTCTGTCAATTTTATTTTTGTATAATGACAGGGCAGATGAAAATTATTATGATATTTTGGTTGACACTGAAATCTCTTTAATCTCAGCTCAATTGTCAATCACGTTAACGCACTTTATCATTATGAATCACAATAAATAAGCACTTTACCATTAAGAGCATCATTAGCACAATTATGCCAATTTTCAAAATTATTTGTGACATGATTGCACTTCACTTTTTTCAAATTTTAATTTTTATAACTCTTTTGAAAACTGCAGCACAAACCAAAAAATTAATTTACAACACTACACAAAATATTAACACAAAAAAATCCTAGAGTTTATTTTAAAAATGTGCACTGAATAACGAGTGAGATGTGAATGGTGTGTTTGGCAGTAAGTGCTGCTTCTTATATACTTTCATCCTTGCATTGTCTGCATGTAAAATAAAAGCATCTGTAGTAAGGAGCAAAAGCTCAGTGAATTTATTAAAACATTTTCCTTAATCAGCACTGATATGGTTAAATTTCAATGCGCAGATTCCAACATAAAATGAGCTTTTTTGTAAAGCTCTTTTGAATGATTTTCCACCAACTTGTTGCGTGAATCTTTACGATATTTCCTTAAGGAAAAGTATCAAATTTATGATAATTTATGCCATTGATTCTGTAACGTTAAAATGCCATTACAAACTTTTATTAAAAGATCAAAATTCTCATATTACTTCAAAAAAAATTTATTCCAAAAATAAAATTGCGTATTCTGTAGTAATAAATAAATAACATTGAGATTTTATTTTTGACGTAATTTAACAAAGTGATTAAGACCATTTGCGATTTTCTTCGTCTCTAGACACTCAATTAGCCAAGATTTTTGATAATGCCGACATGTGGGAGTGAATTGCTTTCTCAAATTTTCCAAATCATCCTTAATTTCTGATGAATCGTGAATCACAAGATTTGCTTCTTTTGATATTTTTGTTATTTTCCCTCCATGTTTTCTAAAATCATTCAATTCATTTGACACGCACTTGTTATCAAACAGTATGAAGCCCTTGAAAATATCACTTTCAACAATTTTTTCTTCCATCTCCGTACTGTTACTTTTTACTTTCTTTATAGGTGTCGACTCATTGCTGTCGTCATGTTCTTTATTATTGCTTGCATTTTTCATATCAGCCTTTCGCTTCATTGCGCCCATAGACGATGATGACAAATCTTTTTTTATGAAAGTCGATTTTGCTTCACTTGCATCATCAGATTGACTATTGCTTTTTAACTTATTAAGTTCATCAATATTTATCCCTGATTTAGATTCTTCATAGAGATGAGTCAATTCATCTAATGTTGTCGCTTCTCTTGGTGATTTATCTTCTCGTATTTTTGTAATACGTGGGAATCTCATTGAAATTGAATTGCTTGTATGAACATCGCTGTTTGTAAACTCAGCAGCAACAACCTCAAACACTGGCATTGCAAATGGATCTTTTGCAAGGACATCGGGAATTAATGTTCTATCAATCCTTACCCAATCTGGAAGCTTTTTATTAACATTCCAAGGTTCAACTAGAGGAGTCAGTTGTTTATGCATACGTTCAATAGTCATGTCATCTAATCCACTATGAACTTTTGTTACTGTTTTCCATATTTTTAATTTTTCATCATGACATCCCATCAAATAAATTGAAAATCGACTACCCATTTTTCCAGTTCCATACCATGCACCGAGTACAACCAAATCACAAGAATCTGCAATTTTTCCTTCTAGCAAGTAATCTTTCTTTACTTTTAACCAACGACGTTTCCCTGGCTCGTAAACTGTGTCAAGTCCTTTGAGTACGAGTCCTTCTAAACCTTTTTTAAGCACTTCTTTAGTCATATCAATGAGTTCATTTTTCTTCCTCAATAATTTATATTCTGATAATTCTATATGATACTTAATTGGTTTGATATTCGTCTCTAAAAATTTTCTACGCTCTTTCAATTTTTTCTTTGTCAAATCTTCACCATTGAAATAAAGACAATCAAAGATGTACAAGCATGCTGAAGCATTTTTATGTTCTTCTTTCTTGTGTTTGCCAAGAGTACCAAATGGCAGCAAATTTCCATTCGTTGTATCTACCATGATAATCTCAGAATCAAGAATCAAATCATCTGCGTTAGGGAATGCTTTTGGCAAATAATCTTTGATTTTTGCTATTTTATGCTCCATTACTGGTTTGAGATTTCGACTAAAGAACTTAAAATCTTTTCCATGCTTGTGTATTTGCACGCGTTCACCATCATATTTGATTTCACTATAAAACCCTTCTGGACATTTTTTCAATGCTTTATCAAAATTTTTGCATGGTTCTGCTAACATTGGTGAAACTGCAGTCATGACTTTAAAACCCATTTTAGTAGAACTTTTTGATGCACTAGAATTTCCGTTTCCATATTGTTCAATGATTAATTTAAGATCGCGTGACTTTTGGAAACATTCATAAGCGTCTGCATGTAATGAGTCAAGTACATGCCTTTCACGACAATTCATTTTTAAATCCTTTTTAATTAGTCTAATTAAAGTTCTTATATCATTTGTTGTACATTTTTTGCAAAATGCCTCAAAATGTTTTTGTTGCTCATCTTCTTTCGTTCTAGATTCAAGTTCATTTAAAAATTTATCAACATCCATCAATGTTAATTTACTTTCATCAACGGGTTTAATTGCTTTTGATTTTTTGAAAAATTTTGCAACAGTTTCAGAGACGTCACCGGCATACAAGTCTTGTTGTAAATCTTCTTGGTTTAGATTAAAGAGTTTTGAGAACAGTTTAACGATCTGTTTGTCTTGCAAGTTATACACTCTTTGGTCAACTTTAGGTATTAATAATTTTAACCACAGCTCTTGATTACCCTCAAACTTTTTCTTATTACTTCCTTCGTTTAAATATTTTTTAATAATAGCACTTTTATTGTTATAACTAGGCTCATTAGCTATTTTTTCAACAAGCCAATTGAATTGACTTAAAAGATTATCTTTGGTAGTGGTGGCAGTTGAAGAAGAAGAAGAGCTACTCTTTTTTGATGTACTTTCCTGAGTCGCTGCTACCGTTATCGGTATATGTTTAAGTACAGTTTTTACGTCATCATCATTTAATAAGTCCCAGCCATTGATGTCATTTGTTGTTGCTTGTTCAATTTTCGTCTTGTTTGCTTTTGATTCACAAAAACATTTTATATGAAACCAATTTTTCAATGGACCATCACCAAATGGATTGTTTTTATTTAAAATAGCAAATCTTAATTCACCAGCCTATAAAATTTTTAAGAAATTGATAATAATTTAAAATTTCATAAATTCGGAAATCTTACTTTGCAAGGTTCTTTGCACTTTTTGCATTTTGCTCGACCTTGTTTTGCTCTCTCTACTTCAAATTGCTTAAAAACAACGTCCTCATTATCACTCATGTTTGAATAATGACTACAATTTGAATTACAAGAGATAATAAAACTTTTTAAAAAGTTTCTCAATCAAAATAATAGGAAAAATAAACAAAAACATTCAGAGGTTGCGCATTTTTGAGAGTTGCACGCTTTCATAAATTCAAATTTAAAATCTAGCAACCGTTGGCATAGTAACGAATAAATAAATTAAATTGTCAAAACTTAAAATTTTGTGTATCGAAATTTGCCCTCATATAAACTCTTTCAATGGATTCCTTAACACCTCGAAGCAATGAAGATACATTGCAAGACAGAATTAATCGAATGAATGTTTGGAAGGAATCAAGAAGAAAAGCAGATGAGGAATTTTTGAAACGACAAAAAATTCGCATGTTCTTGTAAAAAAATTTTTTATTCAAATTTTCATTCATAATGCATTAAAATTCTTTTACTATTTAGGGCTGACTGTGATGAAATTCGGCCAGGATTTAGAAATCAGCTGTTGTTAGATTCGAAATTGTGTCAGAAGCAGCAAGTCATTGATCAACAAAAAAAATTGTTGGAGACAAAAGATTATGACACAGTGTGGCATGATGTCCTAATTAAAGATTTTCAGATAAAAACTGATAAGGAAAAATCCCAGTTAATGCAAAAAAGGCATGAAGGCTTAGCTGTTCAGGATTTTTTGAAGCATCAAATGAGTGAAAAAATTGAGCGAGATTTGCAAATTCACAATGAAATCAATAAAGAGAAAGAACTCATTGCTCAAGAACAAAAAGATTTGATTGAAGAAGAATTTGAGAAAATGAGAAAAGAGAAAAAGGAAAGAAAAGCATTGAAAAATGAAATTTGTAAACAAATAAATCTCAACCATGAGATGAGAATGAAAGAACATGAAAAACTTTTAAAAATCGAACAAATGAACAATCAGCAAATATTAAATGAAATGCTTAAAGATGAAGCTCAGAGAAAAGCTGACCAAGAATATTTCAAACGAGAAGTTTTTCATTATTTGGATTATTTGAAACAATCACGTCATCAACATGATATTGAAGAGCGTGAAAAAGAGAAGCTCATTGAAGACATCCGTAAGAAAAAGAATGAAGAAGAGTGGAATAAACGTTGTGAATTGAACAAACAAAGATTACAGGTAAATCAAGAAGCAAGACGTCTTCAAAGATTGCAATTATCATTGCAAGAAAAAGCAAAAATTCAAGAGGCTGTAAAAGAAAAGGAAGAAAATCAAAAATTCAATGAACGTGAATTAAGTGAACGATTGAAAATGAGAGAAGAAAAATGGGAGCAGAGAATTAAAGCATATCGTCATGGTCAAGAATTGCTTGAACAACAAAAAGCTGAAAAATTGCGAGATGCAGCAGAAAAGCAAAAATTAGAAGAGCAACTGAAACTTGCTGCTATTGAAAGAGACAGACACGAAAGAATTGGCTTGGAATATTTAAAAGCAGCTGAAGATTTGCTTCCATTACATCCAAATTTGGTTTTGATCAATCGTGGAAAGAAATATATTTAAAATTTTGTGTGTGTTTGATAAAAGCTATGTCATTTAATTATAAATTATGGTTCATTTCTACATATAATTGAAATTCTTCGATCTCTTTCAATTTTTTGTCCTTTGAAAAATGATTCATCATCTTTAAGTATTTCATGTGTGAAATAGTATCTAGCAGAATTGCTCATTATGTACAATGAATAACGTTTTAATAAAATTTTGCACGAATATAAAGTTGGATCGTCATTTTTTGGTTGTGACCGATAGCCATCTGCAGCTGCAAATGGATCTTCTTTGCTTTGAACTAATTTCATAATGCTATCACTAAGTAAACTAATTCCACTAATTGTTGTTCCACAATATCGAACTGAATCAACATGAGGAAGAATCACACCATCTTTTGCTAAATCTAAGACATGAATATGCGGCAAAATTGATGACTGATGAGGAAAAGATGTTGCTATGAGTCTATTGATAATTTCTCTGTTCTGTGGAAACCATGATTTTCTTTCAGTTTCTCTAAATCCATTAATTGCTTCATCCCAATGATCTCTAAATATTGAAATTTAATTATTAAGTTTTCTGCTTAAGTTTTATTGTCAAAAATTACCTCTCATATCTCAATCTCTTTAAATAAGGTTCAATTTCTGTCAATATTTGATTTTCCTCATCTGGTGTAATGAAATTTTCTATTACACCCATATCATTAATAAATTTCTCTTTTACTTCATCTGGCCAATTTCCTTCAAATTCCATTAAATTTTTTCCGACATTTTTATCGGCTAAAAATAAAAACAAATCTTTAAATTTTCATTTATGGCAATAAAATTCACTGACATTTTAATCCAACTGCAACGCTTAACGTACTAAAGTTTTTGTTTGTTAATGACTTAGTTAAATTAACTCTTGCAAGTTTATTTCTTGCTATTTCTTTAATAATAAATACAAACATAGTTTTTTGCAAAAAATTTTTATTTACTTTGTTCAGCTACAGCTCAGCTGTAAAATTTCAAATAAAGAAATTCCGTTATATCGAAAGTTTTGAACAAAACTTCTTATAATGTGGTTGACATTAATATCAATTAATTAGCAAGTAAGAAAACCTTAATCATGACTACTAATTTACCTTTATGATTTATGAGTCTTTTCACAGTTAAATGCCCTCAAAGAATCCGTCTTAATTAAATTATGCTTTTACTTTTATATGTTTTATGATTGTTGCTGTTTTCTTGTCGAAAAAACTCAAAGAAGTAAAAATCGAAGATGATCTTATTTCATTAATAAAGATAAATGTCACTTTGATTTATTCGCCTTTCATCAGCCAATAAAAGAGTTCAAAGAAGTGAACGAAAAGCACTCAAAGGCATAATCAATCAAATCAAATAATGTTTGACGTTGTGATCATCTCTCTAGGTCATAATAATTCGATTTTCTTATTCTCACATACACAGCAAAGCAGAAAAGGATAAAAGAGATAAATTTTATTGACTTCAGCTGTTACCACAAGAAAAAAAAGAAAAATCATTGCAGCAAGAAATTAAAACCCAATTTTAATTTCATTTCATTACACTTAGATGAAAGTTTTTTCATCTCATTCATTCAAAGAAGCTGAAAATTTAATTTTATTCGAAAGCCATAAACCAAAAAAGAAAAAAATTATAAAATAAAGACAATTGAAAACTTTTTTCCTCGCCAGACTTTTTTCCTTCTGCTGTTTGCCGAACGTGTAGAAAATTTCCAAATAATTTCAATTTTCTTTCGTTTCCCTTTCCACTATTTCTCGGTCTTTGCGATTTCAAATTGAATTGAAAAGAGAAAAGTTCTCTCCTCTACTCGTTTTAATTAATTCTTCTCTATTTTTAAATAGCAGCGAGAGAAGGAAGCTGATATTCGAGCAACTATTAAGGGCTTTTAGCAAATGCATAACACTTAAATTGCAGAATACGAGCCAAGAAGAAAAGTTTCATATTGTGGGAAAAAATCAAAATGTTAATGGATAAAAGGTTAAGTGGAGTGGCTTTTTGCTTAATTGAAAGAAATCTTTTTATTTTCATTCCTTTCTCTCTCTTCTTTTAATTGCTCTTCACAATGAGCTTCTTGTGACATTTCTTTCTTCTCTGTTTTTTTGGGAATTATATATGTGATAAGATAATAAATCAAAATCATTATCACTCCCACATGTACTTTCAAGTTAAAGTCTTTTTAATGTCGACACAATATTGTTTCATTTTCTCATTATGAATGAGATTGGAATAATGGAATAATTTCTTGTGAACAATAAAGGTGAAGATACTCTAATACCATAGATTAGTAAATTTTGAAGAAAATTGAAAACATTGGAAATTTCTTATTTTAGATGAAAAAAATTGTTTTAGAGATTAAATTTAATGGAAATAATCAGTTCGTTACTTCCAAGAATTTTATTTTACAAGATAAAGATCTGAAATTAATGAATTGAACAAAAATTTAAATAAAGAAAGTTCTTGCGTTTAAAAACAAATTCTTGACAGATTTTTATATAATTTCTTCATATTAAAGATTGAAAGTAATTTATTTAACAATCAACTGATGTAGAAAAGCAATTTTTATAAATTTCACAAAAAGTTTTAGTATGAATTTTTTAATTTTAAAATTTACAAATGAATTCAAATTTTTCAAAGCTTTTTTAATAACTCAGAGTGTCTCAGTTTAAAAATTGATTATTTAACAAGATTTAAAAATTAATACACATGAAATTTCTTTGAATCACACAAAAAACTTGAGACAAACATAAGAAGCTCTTAACATTTAATGCAGACTTTATCCTAAACATGTCACACATAACAATTGTGAGCCTCTCCTACTATCTTTCAGTTCTTCACTTCATTCACACATTGTTAAATTTCCTCTACATATTTTGCATGAATAAATCTACTCATTCTGTGTACATTTAGTATGTCTACACACATATATATAGGAAGTATTTTAATGCTGATAATAAATTTTTAATTAATCATATTGTTTTGACACTTTTCACATTCGCTTGCTGCACCACAAATTATTTCTAGTTAAAGCATCCCTTCTACTATTTGAAATTTTAATTAAAACACTTTCCTAAATATGTGAGTGAGTATAAAACTTTTTTTGTGCTCATGATAATTTCACATCATAGTAAAAAATAAACCGCAACAATTTTTTGGTATATTATAATAATAAATATCATGACTCTCTCAATGACTTTTCTAAAAACCCACTTTTTGCAGTAATACATGATTATGTGAATATTTTTCTGGGGTAGAGCAAAAAAGAAGAGAAAATTCAGGGTCGTGTATGATTTTGACCATAAATATTTAATGGACATTATAAATGTGTTTTTACATTCCACTTCCATTTTTATCAATATACATAATGTTCATCTACATATATTCACACGAAATACAGATATGAATATAAAGAGATGAAAAATTGAAAATTATTCATTGAAAATTTAAAGCGCATTTTAAATAATTTTAAAAATTTCGACGAAAGAATTTTTAACGAAGAATTTTAACTTTCTTTCGTTAAAAAAATTCGAAATCAAAGCAGTGACCAAATTTAAAAAAAATTTTACCTAAAACTTGCTAAAATATTCAACAGCATGTATGCAAACGAAGCAAGAGAATGAAGAAAATATGATGTGACCTGTCCATTAGAAACTCATAAAAATTGAGAAATTGAATCAATTGTGGATTGAAAATGTTAAGGATCATCATCATCATTGGTATGTTAAAAATCGATTTTCTATCGTAACAACAACGTGAGAGTGAGTGAATGAGAGATTAAATGAATGTATTCAAATACCATAAAAACATTCCATCAATTAAGTGTAATGAACTGAAGTCATTCTTGTTCATTCACTCAGAAAGGAGCAAAACGTGACTTCAATTCACTCATGTTTTATTTGTTACTGCTCATTCACTTGAAAAACTCTTAATTTGTCAACTTTTCTCATCAACAACAACTGTTGATTGATGACACGTCTGACTTCGTTTTTATTTTGATCTCAATATGTGAATACATGTGTGGTTTATGCTCTTATGTTTGTGTGTATGTGTGAAAAAATAGGTAAGGGATGAATGAATGGAATAAATGTGTGATATAAAGGAACTTCTCATATAAGAGGATTTATTCTAAACCACAACAATGGTTTTATGAAAATTGTGATGATAACAAGAGAAAGAGGACAAATTCGATTTATGATAAATTATCGTATAAGTAAGGTACTTTAATATGAACTTGACTGATTGATTTTGGAAATGCGTGTTTGTGTTATACAAATGTGGGTCAATAAAAAAGTGTATAAAATGATTGATTAAATATTATTTGATAGATTCAATGTGATTTATCAAGATTTAAATGCATTTATTTTCATCATTTTCACAATAAAGTTTGCTCTATATTCGCAATCTTTTTAAAGGTAAAAACTACATTACTTAAAGTTTATGTTTAGATAAAAAATAGAAAAACACAGGAAAAGGTTAAAGTGGCAATGGTGGTAGGATCAAAGTGAGCATCATTTTACCCTTTTCAAGCCAACCAAAATCATCACTAAGAAAAAGAAAAAGTAGGGGAATGGAGCAACATTAAAAAGATGTTTAAAGAGTGAGAAAAAAAGAATAAAAGGACGAAGATGATAAAGTTTGCAGCTTAACAACAATCTTGTTTTTTTCATATCATTTTAAGACGCTTTTTTGCATCGCACTACTGAATACTAAAGTATTAAGTATTATCTCCACTTCCTTATTACAATCTTCTTCAATTTTTTTCTCATCGTTCCGGCAGAGAGGCTGCATTCAAAACATTGTGAGAACAGCATAAACACAACAGAGACGTACTTTAGATGGCAATTTAGTTCTACTATTTCTCTCTCTTCGACATTATCAATCATTAAGAAATAATGGTAAATTTATTGATCGTTAATTTCGTTAAATTTTAAATTTCTTTTTAACGACAAAATTTTTGTTCAAATTTTTGTTAAATATTTAAAACGTAAACAAAAGAAATTCATGAAAAAAATTGTTAGTTTTATTGGTTTTAAATACTTTAAAATTTAATTTAAGGATGAAAACATTAATTCAAAATAGCACAGTGTTTATTATTTATGTAAACTAAGTAATACAGTTCAATAAGAATTTTTGCAATTATTTTTAAATTCATTTTTTGACTTTCTATGATATTATTTCTTCATTACCATTATTAACATAAATGATAGAGAGTGAGACTTCACTTTATTATAGTCGTTATACAATTCTTTCCTTCCATTCTTCTTCTCTTGTTTGAAGGAACAGTAATTGCGCACAACATCATAATAAATAAATTTGCATGATGACATTCTTGTAAAAAAAAGAGAGAAAAATCTCTGCAGATGAACTCGAAAATATGCTAATGGCTTTTATGGGAATTTATGCAATATCAAGAGTGCTTATGAATGTGAATATATTGTGGAACAATTTTCTTCTTTTTTTCTCCTCCACTCAACTATGAGTACAATAATAAGCAATGTGCATGCATTGTTAATAAATCAATTTCAATTTTGAAATCTTATCAATGCGCGTAAGGAAAATTAATTGAATTTTATGCTCAATTTATGGATGTTTTCTGTTTATGATGGCAGCATTGTAAATAGAGATGTCAAGAATGTTGTTAGTAGTTTGTATGCAGCAATTTACAACATTATGGAATGAAGTAGAAATTGCACTTACTTACTTGTGCGACTTCGTTATATTAAAGACACGTGACGATAATTTGTAGAGAAGAAAAGAGCGTGGTATTTTTACCTCTTGTTTATTTACATCTGCTTGTTTTTCTCATTTTTATGAGCCACAAAAACAAACACAGAAAAAATTTTATTTATGGTTTAAGGATGACAAAAATTTCATATATGTTTGTGTGTATGTGAAAGTCGTAAACTGAAGAAACTTCAACTAGAACTCATTAACGAAATCATAATTTGATGATCTTTTCAGCACATCAGTGATAAACGACTTAATGGATAAAACAGAAACAATTTTCATTCATTCTTTCTTTCTCTTTCTCGCTCATTCTGACTCATTTTCTGTCTCTTTAAAGAAGCTATTTAAAAATTCAACTTAGTTCTCATTTGGTTACGGAAAAGTGCACACATAGAAAAAGAAACTCTTTCTTGCTAGAATTTTAAAATATTAAGCATCTCACTAGAGATTTAATGCATTAAAGCCTTTTCAACCTCAAAACAAGAAGACTTTTTTGAGACATGTCTGAAAATTAACTCTAAAGAATCTTTGAAAATTTGACATGAATTTTTAATTCACATTTTTTGGAGCACCATGAACTGCGAAATTGAAGGCAAATGTTTTAATTATCTTCAGTAGCAGTAGCCACTAGTCGTGGAAGTGATGTTGAGTTATTCGGAAATGAGATGGAAATGTCAATGAAACAGCGAAATCAAGCAAATGCTCGTGAACGCTATAGAACTCACAGGTGAGATTAAAAAGTCTATAAAGATGAACTCGAAAGAAATTAATTAAGAAGAAAATTCAAAATTCTTACACATAGTGTCAACTCAGCATTCAACACATTGCGATTACTGATTCCAACTGAACCGAAAATCGAAAATTGTCAAAAATCGAAACTTTACGCTTGGCAAAATCTTACATTTCTCATTCTCAATGCAACTCTTTCCATTGGTAAGTGAACAAATAAAACTTTCACTTCAAATGATTTATTTATTTTATTGCATAATGTCGATTAGGAAATTCCACTTGTCGACAACCATGCTTTGAAGTGAGCAGTAATAAAACTTTTCAACATGATTATCGATCAAAATCTGTACATATTTGTGTTTCATCAGTCATATCATCATAAGCGGATTAATTAAAAATTTAAGAAATAAAATTAAATCTTAAGAAAATTAATTTGCTTTATTTTCATTTGTTTGTGAATCATTTTGACGATTTTCAAGTTTTTCTGATGCAATTTCAAAGCGATGATATGAAAGACCAGTTTGGGATGAAGTTGTTTTCTTGCGTCTTAAATTTGCCAACTCAATTGCTTTCTTTCGTAATTCCCATAAAATTCCATACATAATTCTCGTCCTTATGAAATGGAATTGGATGTAAATCAGTCTGAACTCTCTCTCTGACAGCAACTGCTTCATCATTTGCATTCTGACTTCCATCAAGCAATGAGTCAATGTCAATTGGATAACTTTTCATAGACTTGAGTAAATTGTAAATGTCAAAGAACAAAAACCAACTGAATACTCTTTCTCATTCCTTCAAGAATCTTACAAATAAATCTGTGTACATAGAGAAAGTAAATCGTAAAAAGTTAATTAAACATGCAAGCAAGGTAAGATTTATGTCTTTGAATGATGTTATAAAAATGTTTTTAATCAAGAAATAATAGAAAATCTTAAATAGAACTCACAATTTATAGGTTTTGCAATGAAAAGTTTTGCAGCTTCAACACTATAAAACCCATAAAATTTCTGATTCCACAAGGCACATCCCATTTCGGGAACACTTGGTAATAAAATTCGACTTTCAGCAAGCACATAAGCACAAAAGCCCAAATATTCAATCTGTATCAAAAAAGTAAAAGTCATAAAAATCTGTTGTTGCAAAACTCTTTCATTTTTTCTACCTCTGAATTACTTTCTGGTGCCTGAACTATTGAAATACTCGAGCTGCTGCTGATATTTTCTGCATCCAATTTCAAATGACGTCGTTTCTGAAGACGAGTATGATCAGTTTCAACTTGATTTTTCACCCAATAACTTGTGCACAATTTCATCATATTGTTGTTGACTGCACAACTCTGACAAATGTTGCAAATAATTGTTGATCTGATTCTGTTGTGATAGAACATAAGAAAGATCATGGAGTGCCATCCATCGTCAGTTAATTCACGGAATTTGGGAAAAATTTGAATACTTGGCACTGCTGATCGATATTGAACAATTTCATGCAATTTTGCCAGTTTTTCAGCGAAATTTTTGACATGAGTTTCAATCAGTGATTTGATGGATTTCAAATTGCTCAGCAATTTGCGCACTATATATCTCATGTTGTCGATTGAGTGTCAATAAGTCAATCATGATATTAATTTCAGAAGATTCTTAAAAGTGTGCATTCAGAACAAACGATTTTCCAATGGCAATCGCTCCATCAAATGCTGTTGTGAGCTGCAACAAATGAAAATTGACATTCATGAAAATGTTTTAACCACAAGAAATTCACTTACGATATTTCACTCGATCCATTATGTCACAAAGTGTAAATTGCAATAGTGATTCAATTGAATCGAAAGATTTGAGTAAAGTTTTTGTCACTAAATAAAGAAAGATAAAAATAAACTTTTAAGTTTAAGCAAAAGAAGAAGAAAAAATTACAATCGGAATGTTTTCATCCATTGTATTGCCAATGCCAGTGTCTTTATTGAACAGAACAATTCCACATACAATCATTCGAATTTCTTTCAATGACTCAAGTCGATTGTGCGCTTCTAGTGCAACAAAGTTTTCCAGATCTGCTTCGTCATGATTGAATTGAGAGCTTTAGTAATTTCAGTCACAACTTCTTGATTCGAGGGACTTCCAAGGAGCTGTCTGTAGAATTATATCAACAATAATCTTCTTTTGCATCACAATCAGCTTCCTCTTGCCATTCGCACTTCCCTCGACAATCTCTCGCACAAGAGAATTTGTTTTTGCTCAGATTCTCGTGATATTCTGCCACAATCTCATCGTATGGCTTTGAATTTCAATGAAGAAAACTTGCATTTTTTAGTGTGATATTTGATGGTGTTTCAATTTAAATCTTAAAAAAAATTGGTGAAAGTCTCTGCGTATATCAGAGGACTTTAGCGACTTTTTGGCGCCCAGATCAGTAATATAACAAGTGTTAAATAAAAGAATAGTTTACGATTTGAATACATTTTATTAATTCACGTCGAGATCGCCGAGTCGAATTATCTTGCGATAATTGATGCGCCAAATATTCTGGATCTTCACGTCGCTTTTGTGTGTTGATTTATCGCGTTTTGACTCGTTATGCAAGTATTTTCGGATTCAATCTTCTCTTTTGTCGACTCGAATCAATTCTCTTCTTTTCTCCTTTCAAAGTTAAAGGTTTTGCCTTTCTTTTTGGCATTATCTGCTGAAATAATAAAAAAAAAAACTAAAACAATCAAATAAAATATTTTCAATTTACCTTCAAATATTATTTTTCAATTTTCTATAAATTTATAGTGATTATTCACTGAACTTCAATTTGTTTTTGCTGTAATAAACAATTAACTAACATTTAATGACTAAATTAAACAATTAATTCAACTTACTTACTTTTAATTTAGAATTTTTAATAAATTTTTGCCAATTTTAATTTTGTTTTTTGTATACACAAACATACGCGCAGCTTCGCGCACTAACAATTTAAATTTTCCGTTACATTTCGATTTCGAGTTGATGAACAAAAATTAAATAATACGTATCAAATGCAAAGAGAAATACTAGTCACTAATTGAGAATAAGAAAATGTTTTTATTTAAATGAATATGATATTTCGTTGATAACTTTCGATTCGAAACATAATATTGATTTCCAATACAACTGTCAAGTCGAATTCAAATTCAAATGTTGCGTGTGACAAAAAATGTTGCGCCGAACAAAAAAAATTTGATTACAACATTTCAATTATGGAAATTTAAATTCGCAATTTCCACAATTTACGTGCATTCATTGACAGCTTTCTAACTAAGTCGCTCCGGAATAATTCGATAGCACAAATCGAATGCAAAAACCGGAATTCGCTAGCTATTTTAATTTTTCGAGATCTCGAACTAGCCACTAAACAGACCGAACAGCCGAACAGCCGAACAGCCGAACAGCCGAACACAAGTGAAATTATAAGCTGCATTGTTGTTCCAAAAATGCGCAAAAAATTCTCTTTTAATAAAAATTCATAATGATAAAAACTTTTTCTTTAACCAATAATTTGTTTCATACAAATTTCAATAACTTCCTCAATTGACTTTCGATCAAATTTCTCTTGAAGTCAATATCAAAATGCAATGTGACTAAATGTACTAAAAATGTCACAAATTTCTTTTCAACCACAAAAATCTCGCTTATTCACATTTCTCTTTAATATCTCCTAGACAATGTTTCTTATAAGGTCTGACTGTTGGTATGCAGCAAATAAAAAAAACTTATTGTCAACTTCTGAACTCCACATTTTTCCCTAACTTTCTTTTTATTATTTCGATAATAAACAAATGAAAATCTTTGGTAGGTTGCTATGGTTTGGTATGTCAAGAAATATTTTGACACTTTCATTCATCTAAATAAAATTTATAGACACAAATTTCATTGTTCACAATCTTTCTTTTTTTATGCCAACCTTTCATAAAATAATATACAAAATATGTGTGTGAGAAAGAGAGAAAAAGGGACAATTCTCGTGTGAAAATTTATCATTTTTGTACTCTAATCAGATGAAAGAAAAAAATATTCAATTTTTTTGTCCTCACTCACTCAAATGTTTTCTCTTTCTTTTTATTTAATAAAAAAGTTTATTTGTAACGAAACATAAAAAGTAATCTTCAGATTTCAATTTCAATTCTCTCTTCAATAAATTTTCTCAACTGTCGTCCTTTCATTTCATATTCATACACTATCACTGTTGCTACCAATGTAATGCCGCTTCACCATCGTTGCTATGGCAGTGTCGCGTTGTCAAAACAAACTGAAACACGATTAAAAAGTTGAAAGATTTTTGTAATAAACTAAAAGTTAATCAAAAGAAATGGAATTGGAATTGACGAGAGTCGATTATGCTCTAGTTGGCATTACATTACAAAACTCAATGAAGCTATTGCCAACAAAGAAAGCAAAGGAACAACAAAAAGTGGTCATTGGCGACCAAGATGGAGTTGTACAACTGTTTTCGGCAAAAAAAGATGAAATCAATGTTCATTTTAAGACAGTTCCGAGCAATAAGATCACATCAGTACAATTAGGAGGCTCAATAGGTACAGTTCCTGACCGAATTATTGTTGCACATGAACATCAGATTATTGGTTACAATAAAAAAGGCAAAGTGTTTCTTTCATTCAATACAAATCTCACAGAGCCCATCAAATCTTTATTTGTTATCGGAAATGACATGATAGTTTGTGGAAATCATGTCTACACACATTACAAGGAATGCAAAGAGTCTGGCACATATCTCTGTGGTGATACAATCGTTGATTGCTGTGCATTGTGCCCGCACAATGTAAGTTTATCCTCTTATCTTATATACTTGATGTTGATGTTCATGAAATTAATTTTCACATCTATTTTCTGCAGACGAGTCGCATTATCACAGTGTTGGCGTGCTCTGGACGAGTCTTACGCATACTTGAACATTGTCGTGTGCGTAAAATGATTGAACTTGACAGTATCCCAACTGTATTGCATGTTCCAAAAAATGCGCTTGGCAATAAACTTCTCGTTGGATTTTCTGATGGTCGTGTAATTTTATTTCGTATTAATCCAATGGTTATGGAAGGTAAAGAAAATTAATTGAAACTTTTTGATTGTGTTTGACTAATAATATTTTTTCGTTAAAATTTTGTATCATAAATTCGATTATTTTCTTATGCAAACTGTTCAATACTAATATTTGCATGTACTCATATGCAGTGAAGCAAGAAACATTAATCGAATCGAAGGACAATTTATCGTCATCGGGTGTATCAGCAGTGACATGCTTAGACACATTCGACTTGTATGGAGATGGTAAGGAAGAACTTATTGTTGGCAGACGAGACGGAACAATTCAAGTGTTTTCGATGACACTCGAAAATAATGAGTTGGAGGGAATAGATTGTCAGCAATTAATTTATGAGGAGAATTTCAATGAGAGCATTTCATGTATATTTGGTGGTGAGAAATGAAAATTTTTTGCACTGCTTGATTTTCCACCTTTTTGCTCATTATTATGTGCATATATAATTAGGAATCATTGGAGCAATGGGATACACGGAAATCATTGTGTGCACTTATACTGGTAAAGTCTTTGGCCTCACAACACGAACACTTGGCGATGCATTAACGGATGGTAAAAGCAACAATTATGAAGTAGTTACAGATGCTGCACAAAGGATACAAAAACTAAAGTAATTTTTTCCACTTCATTATTATAATTATCGTCATTATCACTTTCTTTCTCTACTTTCAGATCTGAAATAGAATTTCTCGAGCAAGCAGTGACAAAAGAGAGAGAAAAATATCAACTTTCAACACAAGCAATGAGTTCAGGCTTGTCAGCTATTCCAGTGATGTCAATTAATGATACGGTAAAAAATTTTCTCTAAATTGCAATTCAACCAAATTTTCCGCATGAATTTCTCTTTCTCGATTTACAGCTATCATTGTTTGCTGACGATGCCACATACATTCTCTCGCTTGAATTGCCAAGTCCGATAGAAAACATTTTAGTTCAATCGGATATCGCATTAGAAATGCTGGATGTCGATAGTAATACAGCAGTTGTGAGTAAAAGTGAATGTGATAGAAATGAAGGGAATCTTTTATTGTGCTGCTATCGATGTCAAGCAAATACTAATCGCATTGATCTCAAATTTCGAACTATCGAAGGTCAACACGGGACATTGCGTGTGTACATCACTCCCAATATTCAACCAAAATGCTGTCAGATGAAGGCATACGCTATTCGCCCACTCTCATTGCATATAACTGTTCACAATTGTGATGAGACAAGGTTAATTAACATCACAGTGATGCTAAATTTATTTGACAACTAAATGTGTATTTTCTAGGCCAATGAATACATTAAATCTAAAAGGAAACTTTAGTCAAGGAGAAATGCATAGTTGGATAAGTAATTGTTTGCCTGAAGTACCCGAGCGTGTTGAATCATCGACAGATGAAAATGTTTTAAAATTTAAAAATCCATTTCTCGAAACATATCTCATATGCAAATATTCGAAGGGTGAAGCAGAGTTCAGAAGTGACAACATCTCGACAATTTCTGTCATTAAGGATTTTATAACGAAAGAAGCGACAACTCGTCACATTAAAATAGAATTGCAAATGAGTAAGTAAGAGCTCTTATTTTAATGACAACTCTTACAATTCATGCATTGTTATTTTATTTTTTTGTTGCAGATATTAACGAAGCATCAATTGAATATTTTATAATGTTAACAGAACCTAAACTTATACAATACAATGAATTAGAGAAAAATCATAAAATTCTACAAGGATTATTGGAGCTTAATGTTAGAAATGATGACGAGTTTGAATTGTTGTCGGAAAAGTATAAAAATTTGTTGCAAAACAAGCAAAATATTGAGGAAAAATATAAAAACGATTCGTCCAATCTAAATCGTTTAATTGGCATTTTGATAGATTTCTATGTGGATAAGAACAAGTTTAAAGGAATAAATGTCAGAAATAAGCTGGACTCTTTTGTTGATGCTCTGAAAAGTTGCAGGCAGGGCACTTTAAGAGAATTCTTTTGTGATTCGATCAATGAAAAGAGAAAATAAAACAATTTTTAAAGCCAATGAACTTTTTTCTTTTATAGATTATTTGACTTTTGTTTTCACAAAGGAAAATTACTTGTTGAACTCAATTCTGTGTCATCAAATATATCAAGTTGCTATAGTTTCTTTTGAAATGTAAAGTAATTTTTAGTTTTTAATCATGTTTTGACAACGCGACACTGCCATAGCAACGGTGTTGAAGCGGCATTACATTGGTAGCAACAGTGATAGTGTATGAATATGAAATGAAAGGACGACAGTTGAGAAAATTTATTGAAGAGAGAATTGAAATTGAAATCTGAAGATTACTTTTTATGTTTCCTTACAAATAAACTTTTTTATTAAATAAAAAGGAAGAGAAAACATTTGAGCGAGTGAGGACAAAAAAATTGAATATTTTTTTTCTTTCATCTGATTAGAGTACAAAAATGATAAATTTTCACACGAGAATTGTCCTTTTTTCTCTCTTTCTCACACAGATATTTTGTATATTATTTTATGAAAGGTTGGCATAAAAAAGGAAGATTGTGAACAATGAAATTTGTGTCTATAAATTTTATTTAGATGAATGAAAGTGTCAAAATATTTCTTGACATATCAAACCATAGCAACCTACCAAAGATTTTCATTTGTTTATTATCAAAATAATAAAGAAAGTTAGAGAAAAATGTGGGTTCAGAAGTGACAAATAAGTTTTTGCCTCATACACCACAGTCAGCCATTATAAAGAACATTGTCTATGAGATATTAAGAGAATGTATAAGCGAGATTTTGGTGGTTGAAAAGAAATTTGTGACATTTTTAGTACATTTAGTCACATTGCATTTTGATATTGACTTCAATGAGAAATTTGATCGAAAGTCAATTGAGGAAGTTATTGAAATTTGTATGAAACAAATTATTGGTAAGTAAAAAAAAGTTTTTCATTTATGAATTTTTATTGAAAGAGAATTTTTTAAAGATTTAAATGAAACACCATCAAATATCACACTAAAAATGCAAGTTTTCTTCATTGAAAATTCAAAGCCATACGATGAGATTGTGGCAGAATATCACGAGAATCTGAGCAAGAAAACAAATTCTCTTGTGCGAGAGATTGTCGAGGGAAGTGCGAATGGCAAGGAGGAGCTGATTGTGATGCAAAAGAAGATTATTGTTGAATATAATTCTACAGACAGCTCTTGGAAGTCCCTCGAATCAAGAAGTTTGTACTGAAATTACTAAAGCTCTCAATTCAATCATGACGGAAGCAGATCTGGAAAACTTTGTTGCACTAGAAGCGCACAATCGACTTGGGTCATTGAAAGAAATTCGAATGATTGTATGTGGAATTGTTCTGTTCAATAAAGACACTGGCATTGGCAATACAATGGATGAAAAACATTCCTGATTGTAACTTTTTTCTTCTTCTTCTTTCTAAAACTTAAAAGTTTATTTTTATCTTTCTTTATTTAGTGACAAAAACTTTGCTCAAATCTTTCGATTCAATTGAATCACTATTGCAATTTACACTTTGTGACATAATGGATCGAGTGAATATCGTAAGTGAATTTCTTGTGTTAAAACATTTTCATGAATGTCAATTTTCATTTGTTGCAGCTCACAACAGCATTTGATGGAGCGATTGCCATTGGAAAATCGTTTGTTCTGAATGCAACACTTTTAGAATCTTCTGAAATTAATATCATGATTGACTTATTAACACTCAATCGACAACATGAGATATATGTGCGCAAATTGCTGAGCAATTTGAAATCCATCAAATCACTGATTGAAACTCATGTCAAAAATTTCGCTGAAAAACTGGCAAAATTGCATGAAATTGTTCAATATCGATCAGCAGTGCCAAGTATTCAAATTTTTCCCAAATTCCGTGAATTAACTGACGAATGGATGGCACTCCATGATCTTTCTTATGTTCTATTCACAACAGAATCAGATCAACAATTATTTGCAACATTTGTCAGAGTTGTGCAGTCAACAACAATATGATGAAATTGTGCACAAGTTATTGGGTGAAAATCAAGTTGAAACTGATCATACTCGTCTTCAGAAACGTCGTCATTTGAAATTGGATGCAGAAAATATCAGCAGCAGCTCGAGTATTTCAATAGTTCAGGCACCAGAAGGTAATTCAGAGGTAGAAAAATGAAAGAATTTTGCAACAACAGATTTTTATGATTTTTACTTTTTTGATACAGATTGAATATTGGGCTTTTGTGCTTATGTGCTTGCTGAAAGTCGAATTTTATTACCAAGTGTTCCCGAAATGGGATGTGCCTTGTGGAATCAGAAATTTTATGGGTTTTATAGTGTTGAAGCTGCAAAACTTTTCATTGCAAAACCTAAATTGTGAGTTCTATTTAAAGATTTTCTGTTATTTCTTGATTAAAAATTTTTATAGCATCATTCAAAGACATAAATCTTACCTTGCTTGCATGTTTAATTAACTTTTACGATTTACTTTCTCTATGTACACAGATTTATTTGTAAGATTCTTGAAGGAATGAGAAAGGTATTCAGTTGGTTTTGTTCTTTGACATTTACAATTTACTCAAGTCTATGAAAAGTTATCCATTTGACATTGACTCATTGCTTTGATGGAAGTCAGAATGCAAATGATGAAGCAGTTGCTGTCGAGAGAGAAGTTCAGACTGATTTACATCCAATTCCATTTCATAAGGACGAGAATTATGTATGGAATTTATGGGAATTTACGAAGGAAAGCAATTGAGTTGGCAAATTTAAGACGCAAAGAAAACAACTTCATTCCAAACTGGTCTTTCATATCATCGCTTTGAAATTGCATCAGAAAAACTTGAAAATCGTCAAAATGATTCACAAACAAATAAAGATAAAGCAAATTATTTTCTTAAAATTTTATTTTATTTCTTAAATTTTTAATTAATCCGCTTATGATGAATGACTGATGAAACACAAAATGTACAGATATTTGATCGATAATCATGTTGAAAAGTTTTATTACTGCTCACTTCAAAGCATGGTTGTCGACAGTGGAATTTCCTAATGGACATAATGCAATAACAATAAATCATTTGAAATGAAAGTTTTTTAATTTGTTAACTTACCAATGGAAAGAGTTGCATTGAGATGAGAAATGTAAGATTTTGCCAAGCGTAAAGTTTCGATTTTTGACAATTTTCGATTTTTCGGTTCAGTTGGAATCAGTAATCGCAATGTGTTGAATGCTGAGTTGACACATGTGTAGATGATTATATTTCTTTAATTCAATTAATTCTTTCGAGTTCATCTTTATAGTCTTTTTAATCTCACCTGTGAGTTCTTGTTCACTGAGCTATCTTGCTTGTTTTCATCATTACATTTCCATCTCATTTCCGAATAACTCAACATCACTTCCACGACTAGTGCTACTGCTACTAAAGATAATTAAACATTTGCCTTCAATTTCGCAGTTCATGGGTCCAAAAATGTGAATTAAAATTCATGTCAAATTTTCAAGATTCTTTCGAGTTAATTTTCAGACATGTCCCAAAAAAGTCTTCTTGTTTTGAGGTTGAAAAGGCTTTAATGCATTAAATCTCTAGTGAGATGCTTAATATTTTAAAATTCTAGCAAGAAAGAGTTTCTTTTTCTATGTGTGCACTTTTCCGTAACCAAATGAGAACTAAAGTTGAATTTTTAAATAGCTTCTTTAAAGAGACAGAAAATGAGTCAGAAAGAGCGAGAAAGAGAAAGAAAGAATGAATGAAAATTGTTTCTGTTTTATCCATTAAGTCGTTTATCACTGATGTGCTGAAAAGATCATCAAATTATGATTTCGTTAATGAGTTCTAGTTGAAGTTTCTTCTGTTTACGACTTTCACATACACACAAACATATATGAAATTTTTGTCATCCTTAAACCATAAATAAAATTTTTTTTTTGTGTTTGTTTTTGTGGCTCATAAAAAGATAAAAATAAACAACAGATGCCGGTAGGTAAAAAACACTGTGTAAATAAAACAGCGCAAAACAAGTGGCTGAGTGGTTTACCGAGATTCAGATTCACATGTTACTTCCGTTTCCACTTTATACATGCATATATATATTTGTCATATACTCACACAAATGTGTGAGTTTTTGATTGGGGTTGTAAAATTATTTTGTGGCATTGTCATAATCATAAATAATTTTTTATGAATGATAAAATTTCAATTTTATTATTTTTAATTAATACCCAATAGAATGTGAGAAATTAAAATTATGAGAGAAATTTTACTCTCTCGCTCTCTTTTTAATCGTTGCACATTTTTGTAGAGTTTTCTCTCTTTCCACATGTTTACCATGTGTGTATTCAGTTTGTTGTCATGTGTTGAGAGTAAAGGACGTTATTCATTTCATGATTTTATTTTTAGACTTAAAAATTTCCATAAAAACCTTTAAATCTGAAAGTCAATAAGAAAATAAAGAAAAAATTTTCACTCGTCTTAAAATTCGCGCCAAACAATTTTCTTCCTCACTGGAAATCACAATTTTTCTTTCCTCCATTCTTACTCACATTCCAGAAAAAGAGAAAAATTCAAGCTTGAATTTATCTTGGTTGAAATAAGCACCTCCTTCCTATATTCTTCTTCTTATTATCAATGAGCGTGTACACGACGAGTAAGTGAAAGAGAGAACAGAAAGAAAAAAATTCATCACATTAAATAATTCATTCTCAAGGACCTTCAAGAAGCCTCGAAGAAATTTCCTTATGAATTGCATTTTCGCACGTATTTTGTGTGAAGAGGAGAAAGCAAAATCAGGAAGGAATGCAGCGTATTTTAAATTTGATTGATGTTATGGGCGTGAAAGAATGTCCGTTTACTAGCTTTATTACCTATTTAACACATCTACGCTCAATGAGAATAGACATTAAAATGTAATCAAATTAAGACGAGAGGAATTTTCAAGGTAAAGAAACTTTGAACATTAAAATTATTTATAGAAAGCAGTTAGAGATTTCTAGTTTTCACTTAATGAATTCTGTTAAAGAGTAGAATTGTTAATTTCAGTTATTTTTAAGTTTATTATCTTTCAAAATTTAATAATTTTGTTAAATATTATTTGGAATATCTTAAATTTCAAATGTAAACAAAGAAATTACAAAATATTTTTATGTAAACAAAAATGTCAACACTAGAAACTTTAAGTAAAATTTATAAAAATTTATCATTTTTAGCGCATTTTTGGGAACAACAATGCAGTTTATACATTCACTTTGGCTGTTCGGCTCCCGTCCCTCTGAGATCTCGAAAACTACAATAGCTAGAGACTTCCGGTTTTTTGCATTAGATTTGTGCTAAAAAGTTAGTGGCGGCAAATAGGTTTTAAAAGCTCTCACTAGTCACACAGTACTTTGGAAAATTACGAGGAATTTAAATTTCAATATGGAAAATTAGTTCAGAAAAAATCCGCAGAGTGCGCTGCAATCAAAAATTTTTTCAATGGTTACGCGTTTTCTTTTTGTTGCGCACAGATATACGCGTAATTTGAATTTGATTCGATCGTTATTTTCGAATCAACAAAATTTATTATAAAGACGATCCTGTAGATTGAACATTAATTATAAATACTCGTCATACTTTCATATATTGAAATTTTATACCTAAACTTTTTCATGTATTTTAAATTTGTTTCGATCAGTGTATTTTATACTGTGAATCTTATTCTCAAATGAATATAATATTTCTATAATTTGTAACAAACACTGATCTGGGCGCCAAAAATGCGCTTAAATACACCGATCTGCCAAACGGGTATTTGGTCACTGGTTTGTTAATATGCTGTATAAATTAACTAAAAATACTAATGATAATGGAAAATAAAGAAGAAAAAAATAATCTTCATTTAAAATTCTTTTAATTTACCTAATTCTAAAAAATTCATTATTTAAAAAATTCTCTAATCAATCAAAGTCTCTTTTTCTTGAAATTAATCCTTAATCTATTCCCGCTTCATACTCTGTTCTAATTTTAATTTTAAACAATGGAAAATAAATGTTTTTGCTAAATGCCAGAGTGTGAGGGGCACACAAACAAATGCCATTCTTTTCACACATAATCATTTATTATTTTATGCATGTGCATGTCAACACGACTGAATGGAAACAAAAAATGCAATGAATGAAAAAGCTCCTTGTACAAATAATGTCTTTTACTTTTTCTATTCAGGTAATTTTTCTTTTCTTTTCGTCTTTTTTGAAAAATTGAATTTTTTCATTCACATTTGCTTCGAGGTGTGAAAATTCACTGTATTTGTGATATCAAAAACTTTTTACACAGTCAATATCATTTCATATATTTTCTGATATTCTTTCGATTTTGTCATGTCATTCTTATATATTTTTTAATAACACAACTTTCAATGTATGTTAGTCTATTTCTTAAATTGACAAAGGACTCTTTCATTCGATACACTCTTGATATTTTGTAATAATACTTTTTACTGAACACAAAAAATGGAAAGATGAGAAGTCTTCTTCGGTTTTTTATGCTTGCTTGCTGAACTAACAAGGAAATGTAAAGAAGAAAATCTTTGCAGCAAAATAAAGGGGGAGATTTTCAATATTCAATTTTCATCTTCTTTTCATAGAAATGTGACACAGTAGAAATAGAGGAAAGAAAAGATTTTGTGAATATGAAAGAAATCTGAGGAAATTAAATGTGAATATTGACTTGAAAAGTGTTGGAAAAAAATTTATAACTAAGTAGCTCACCCTTGACATCACAACACAATAACAGAATTATTAAAATCTGTGTGCATATTATTGAAAAATGAAAAATAAGCTCATGAAAGGATTCATTTATATTCATAGTTGAAAATTAAAACTTTTTCCAAGGAAATGAAGAGGAAATGTCAACTGGCTTTTGGCACAATTTCTTTATTAAAAATCTTTTATTGAAGAAAAATAAGGATGAATATTTGCCTATTGGGCAATGAAATAAGAAATAAAATTAATGTTTACTTTTTATAGTTTCCCTTGTGGAATCAAAAAAGTTTAATCAAGAAATATTTCATTGGAGATAGAAAAGTATGCAAAAATATTTGTGATGATTTTTAAATATAATTTAAATTCAACATGTGTTAATTTTCATATCATTTCAATTTCATTTTATTTATTTAAATATATAATAATTATCATAATATATTTCATCATATAAACATCTAAGTCTAACAGTTTACTTCTACATTATAGTCATAATAATTATTTTTGAAATAAATTCAAAATTCCAAACCAATAATTTGACTTTTTTCTCAAACTAACTTTTTCCATCACAAAAATTTAAATCAAATTAAAGATTGCTCACCATTTAGACACCATTATAAAGATTAAGTTCTTAATTATGATATTTTTTATTTATTTACCGATATTGGTGTATTTATAATTTTATTTTTGTCTTAATTGATTCAATAAATTTTATATTAATTATTTTATTAGAGAGAAAGAAATTTTTTCCTCTTTTCATTATAGATTATTGAAGAATCTATTTGAAGCTGTGATGATTATATAAGGCATTCATTCACTTGTCTTTTTAACTGTGATAGAATTAGAGCTATTACATCAACACTAAAGTATAAAATGAAATTTTTTTGTTTCTTTCTCTTTTCTGTGGTTTTTAAAATGCATTAGTAAAAGAAGAACTTTTTACTATGTTCTAATAATTTCTTGCAACTGTACAATTTCCATACATCGTGCAATTAGTTACTCCTTTATCTTTCATAATTATATTTTATAAAAAATTGTCTCATCACTCTTCTTTAACCATAATTTGATTTATATTTTATACTATTATGCAATATTTTTTATGATAGGGAGAAAAATGAAGTCTAAGTGGACTTTGTTTGGTATGGCAATTTTAATCAAATTTATTTCATGTCATACACGTATTAGTTTGATGACATAAAAATAATTATTTGAAGAGTATCAGCATGCAAATGAATTTTTGATTGTTTGGTTTAATTTTCAATGAACTTGATGAGATTTTGATTTATATTTTTCAGTTTTTGGGAATTAACAGAGAAAAATAAATTGCAAAATTTGATTTCAAGGTGAAACTGTGATTATTTTTTATCCTAAAATTTTAAAGAACTTGAAGTTTAGATAATTTTTTGTCCACTTTTAACTATTGAAAAATTATTTATGCATGAACGAGAGAGTTCATTATTTTGTGACTAAAATTTCATTTTATGATAGTTTGGAGTGAGCCAATCAAAAATGTTTTGTTTTTCAATATTCAGCTTTTGTATGCATCAACAGAAAACAATAAAACAGAGAATAAAGGAACTTTATGTCATTTAAAATATGAAAATTGTAACACTATATCCATGAAATGTGCGACTTTTATGTTCCACCATTGAGCTATAAATTTCAATAAATTTTTTTTCCTTTCTCACTTTTGCTTTTATTATTTTACACAATAACACGCTTTTTGATTTTTTTCCACATGCGTTGCACATTGCAGGATTATTTCACTCATTCCCTTTTGATATTGTGTGAGAAAATGAAAATGTGCAACACAATAGTCCGACTATTTACATTAGTTAAACAAAGCTGAAGTCAATAATGGCAAAAACTTACAAATCCAATGGATGGCTCATATGACGGCTTTTTATATAGACGGCTACGACAATATCAAGTTTTCATTTCCTCTTATGTAGTTGAATGGATATATTCTCGTAAAGTTCATTGGCTAATTTTGATTTTTATATGAATTGAAAACTGAATCGTATTGTCCACGTCCAATGCTCATCAGCTCTGGTGTCCATTTGTTTGCTCTATAATACATTTCTCTATACATTGATGGGCAGTTTTGCTGTTGATTCTGTAATTGAGAACACAATCAAAATAAATTATTTTTGCTTCAATTTCTAACTGAAAATACTAAATTTTAGTTTTCAAATAATTTACCTTATTAAAGTCTATATTAGTTCGAATAGTTCTATGGTGTAGTGGTTGAAGTGGCCTAGCATTATTACCTAATGGTGCCTTTGGTGTTTGTTCAGATCCTTGCATGAGTCTTCTCAATGCATATAACTGCAAACAATAATTAAAATTTTACATTCATTCTTCTAGATAAATTCACAAGTCTTACTTCTTGTTTTGTTATGTAAATTGGCTTATTAAGAACAATCCACACAACACTTTCCCAACAACCAGGGTGCGTAGTGGATCCTTCATATGTCATATACTGCTCCGTGTTTGGTAGCAATGACTTTAACGATAGATGTCTTATTTGCGTGGAAGAACCTGACGAAAATGAATGCATAATTAATCACAGCAGAGTTGCATAAAATAAACATTTTCCTCTAACGAAAAAAAAAGCCTCACTTGACTTAAGCGAGTGAATGGCTCGAGTTATTTTATACACAAATTTTGCCTCAATTTTATGCAATTGAGTCTCGAAAGAAATTTTTTTTATTTTCTGTATGTTCTGAACAAGGTAAAGCAAATTATTCAAGTTAGCAGAATGGAAAATCAAGGCAGAAGCATAGTGTATATAAAATTTGCATTTGAAAATTAAACAAAAGTTGTAGAGGACGAAAGAGATCCATTACCTTTATGTATAACTTTATTAAAAGTGCTAGTTATCATCCTAAGTTCATTCGTCAAGGTTTCACCTATTTGAACCATCAACGAAATACCGACAATTCCCTGTGCTTTATGCTGTGCTTCTGACATATTATGATACAATTCCTTATTGAAGCCATATAATTGGATCTATCATAGAACAGAGAGAAAAGAAAAACGTTGTATTATATACAAAATAGACTGGAATGTATGTAACGCAAATAAGCATGTTATTATTTTGAAGATGTTGTTGTTGTTGAATGCAAGAAATGTCTGTCTATGTATCTGTATCGTACACAAATGTTGCGAGAATATATTAAGCATAATTTTGTTTTTATATGCAAATTTCTTTCCTTAGTTGTAAGCGGTCTATGTAAGTAAATACATTCATTCATTGAGAGAAATATAGAGAAGTGTCTCATAATGAATGAATGAAATTTCTTATGTCTTGTTGTTTTAATGAAAAATTTTATGAGATGCGTGTTTAAGAAAGTGTGTTAAATATGGTCTTGTAAATGATGGAAAATTGCAACAGCTTCATAGTGGAAATTCCTTAAAAAATTAATTTTCCACATTCCTACCCACGAAGAGTTTTTTTTCTTATTTCACCAATTTTCTCAAGTAACACGCTCTCACAAATATTGTTATTTGCTCACTTTCTTTTTTCATGTACACATCTCGCGGATAAATATGAGAACAGCATACATGAGATAAAAATATTTATATTTTAAAGCATGAGAAAGATAGAGAGGAGAAAAAATCTGTTGAGAATTTTAATTAAGAAATCTTATAAAGTCACGGTACATTATTGGCATGAGGAAGCGTATGTTGTTCGCTGTTTTTCTCTTGTTTGAATAGGAAGTAATAGAAGACTTTCTTTTTTTAACTTGGACAATTTAAAATTTCCTTAAGTAAATTTAAGAAGTTTTGTTCTAAATTACTAAACTAATTTTTATCAAACCTTAACTATAACATATTCTTTTAAATTTACTTGAAATTCAACACAAAGTCCGAGCTTTTAATTTTTTCTCATAAAACTTTTAATTTTTTGTTTACAAAATAAATTTTTTTTTCTGTATCTTAAATTCAAATCTTAAGAATAAAAATCCGTTAAAAATAACAAAAAATTTTCTAATATTTCTTTTATTCAAAATAAAAATGAAGTTCAAAATGATATAAAAGAGAGAGAAATTTTTGTTGTTCATTTTTAAATTGAGTGTGTACATGTGTATGTATTTTGTGAATGAAAGTAAGTAGAGTGAGTGGATGAGCAAATGTTATGAATATAAATGTGGCAGTTAAACTTACTTCTCCTGGAAATGCGTAACCATGGATCTGATGCTCTGAACCTTGATTATTCTCCGTTCCATAATGAATGTAAATTTCCTCAAATTGATATCTGTATGCTACATTTATTGATTTCACAATGTGTGCATTTTGAATTGAATGTAAAATAATAATGGATAAATGGTAAATTTTTGAAATACGAAGTAAATTTAAATTTATAATCTACCTAATGGGCCGCCTGAAATATTTACATGTTGCTTCGAGTCTTTATCTACACGAAACACTAACGATTGACCAGAATTTAGTAATGTTCCCGATATCTATAAATGGTTGCATGAGAAATGATGAGAAATTGTATTAAAGCACTCCCATGTTCATTATTATTTCTGAATATTAACAATCATTTTATTATTTGCATAACACTTACTACCTTATGCTTATCAATGTGAAGTGGCCTTAAATAAGGATCGAACAATAGCTTGTCTGGTTCTACATTGATCGGCGACTGACGCCTTCCTTTATTACACATATTCCATTGTGGATTTATTAAACCCCAGAAACCTATTTAATTCATCCATGTAAAAACAAATTTTTTTCTTTTTAGTTCTCGCTCTCATTGTGATGAATTAAAATTATTATGTCTAGTTGAACTTACCAGGTCCTGAAATACCATCATATGTCCACCATTCCTCCCAACTGGCATGCGATATATCTGTCGAAAATTATGATGAAGTGAAAAGAATTGAATTAAAATTTTTCTCTTTTTCAACAATTATTTGTCACAAGAGTAAAATTAATAATTTTAAATTGAGTCTCTTGATGTCATCGCTGAGCATTGTGCGATGATTTAACACTTGAATTTAATTATTTTTAGCACATTTTCCTTTATTAACACTTATTTATTTTATTATTCTTGGAATTAAAATTTCTATTTTCATAACATTGATTTACTGTTAACGAATTAATACAAAAAGTAGAAAAATATTTTATAACTGGCATAAAGTTTCTGAATTTTGTCCCTATAAAGTCAAATTTATTAGTCTTTAAAAGAAAATTTATAACAGTTATAAACTTTTTTATTACATTTAAAAAAAGTTTTATAACAGTAATAAATATTTTTAAAACTGTCATAAAAAATTTTATAACACTTATAAATTTTCTTTTTAGGGCTAATAAATTTGACTTTATAGGGACAAAACTCAGAAACTTTATGCCAGTTATAAAATATTTTTCTATGTGAAGATAATTGAAATAATTTTTTGGATAGTTATTGAAAATAAATTAACTATTGAACGATGAATTTCAGGATTTTACTAATATTTCTAACTGTTTTTGTGTGAAATTCATTCAACATGTAATCGAACTGTTCATTAAAATAATAAATTTTTTACATATGGAAATTGATACACCATGAAATTTTTAATGGCCATGAAATTAAAGATGAAATTTAAATGAAAAATTTTCTTAATATATGAAGAATGTAATTTGATGACTGTTATGTTGTTTACACAATTTATAAAAATATTTAAATTTTTTTATCATTTTTATTTTTCTAAATTTTTATGTTTTAACTTTAAAATTTATGATTTAAAATCTTTCGTATTTAAAGCACATTTTTGACAAATTACGTTTAAAGATTAGTTTCTAAATTTCTAATATTAAGAGGACATTTAAAAATGTACACAAAGTTTTGATCAAATATTCATAAAATTTATTACATTATTCAAAAAATTATCTAAATTTTATCAACTTTATTACATTTAAACAAATTTTTCAAAGTTCTGATATTTAAATAAAAATTCTGAATTCTACTCGTTTAATGCAAATCTAATTGTCAATAAAATAATTTTAATTCTAAAAAAATTAAGCTTTCATAAAAAAAATGTCTTTAAGAATTTGATAAAAATTATTTTTTCGTCAAAAATGGGTCTGTATTAAAGTATTAATGGTTACATCTAGGGGTTCCTTTTTCGGGATCCCCGGGATCCCCGGGATCCCCGGGATCCCGTTTTTACAAATTTTCGGGATCGGGAAATCCCGAAAGCTGAATCTTAAAAATTTTTTTAAATTTTTCTTATAAAATATATTCTCATTGCTTAATATTTATAATAAAAACAACTATAATATGCTTAAGGGTAATTCTCTGAATAAACGGAAATCGAAAAAAGCGCTTTATAACTAGGCAAGGACACTCGATGATTTTAACAATTTTTTGCGATCTTTTGCAATCTTTCAATCTTCGTTAAATTTTGTCATTTTAAAACATTTTCTTACTCGTCTCACTATAGATTAGCATCTATAATCAAATGTTTTACACTTATCAAACGTTTACATGAAGAATCAATTAATAAATCAAGAGAAAATCAACAAAATTTTAATTTGATTTCTTTGTTTACGAATTTCGATATTTTTCAAAAAAAAATTTTCGAACATAAACAAAAAGAAATTTAAAATTTCAGCTAAAATACAGCCTTAAACTGTAATATTCTAGTAAAATATGAATATAGGGATGGCAAAAGACTTTTCTGTGTACATTAGATCATTCATTTCAACGAAAAATGCGAATTTTACAAAAAAAAATTATGCGATCTTTTGCGATCATTCGAAGATCTTTTTTCGAGTATCCTAGTCTGGCTTTGTAATCTTTACTTAGCTCTATTTGTTTTCGCGCAAAAATTTAAAATTTGGATTTTTAATAAACAAATCTTCAAATTTATCTGTGATATTTATTCATAATTAAAATTGTTACATGCAACTAATTGAGTAAAAAGATAAGCTTTTTAATCATAATAATAATGAATAACTTGCTAGATTGCATTAGAGCTGAAGTAAAAGAAACGACATATATATTTTTAAAAATTCTTGAATCGCTTTCTTTAGTCTCCAAAAACTAAAAAATGTTTCTAAGTAACAACATTTTCTTCTATAAATCGTTGATAATAAAAAAATGGATAAATATTTTTTTTTCCTAAAAAATTTTTGTGACAAAATATCGGGATCGGGATCGGGATTTCCCGGGATTTCCCGATTCCGATCCCGATCCCGAAAATCGTCCGGGATCGGGATTTCGGGAACCCCTAGTTACATCCTATATGAAATGTTCTATTAGTTTTAAATAACTTAAGTAGTTTTATTAACTTTTTAGTTTTTAAAGGTTAAATTTTATTTTTTCTTTCTTTCAGCCAGAAATGTGGCTGCGGAAATACAGGCGGCCTTTTTTCACAGGCGGACAGGCGACAGGCGAAAAATTTTTTTCGTCGAAAAAATCAAATCTGTGGTTTTTTAGTTGTTATAATTATAAAATAGCATGGGAAAAATATTTTCAGAATACTTTTCAAAAATTTTCGATTTTTCCCAGCTCAAAAACTGTTCTTCACATACATTTTTGTCAATTTTTGTGTTTGAAAATTCATAACTTTTCACTAACTTATCTGAAAAATATGGTTGATAGCTTGTTAGAAAGGTAATTTTAGGACCTTTTTAATGATATGTTATATGAAAAGTTAAAACTTTGGCCACAAGAGCAACATTATTGAAGTCACTATGGGATTTTTTGGCATTTAATCAGGTAAAAAATTCAAAAAAGCATCGGAAAAATTATTTTATTGTCTTAAAATATTGTTTTAGATTATTTTTATACGAAACACACAAAAATTTTCCAAAAAACCGAAATGCAACAAGAGTGCATGCCCTACGGTATGTGCTGCCAGTCTGAGGAAGTCTGTTTGGAAAAATTATATAAATACTGAAATATCTTTAAAATATCAAGAAATTATAAAATATGCAATAAAATTGTTTTTTAAATAAAATTTGTAGAGAAAAGTGCATCGAAATTTTCTTCAAAAATGCAAATTTTCATAAATTTCTCTAAATTTTGAGTCGTGTTATAAAAATGAAATTTCATCTAAAAAATCAATTTTATTACATATTATATAATTTCTTGATATTTTAAAGATATTTCAGGCAATTTTGAAAATTTTTCCAAAAAGAATTCCTCAGACTGGCAGCACATACCGTAGGGCATGCACTCTTGTTGCATTTCGGTTTTGCGGAAAAATTGTGTGTGTTTCGTATAAAAATAATCTAAAACAATATTTTAAGACAATAAAATAATTTTTCTGATGCTTTTTTGAATTTTTTACCTGATTAAATGCCAAAAAATCCCATAGTGACTTCAATAATGTTGCTCTTGTGGCCAAAGTTTTAACTTTTCATATAACATATCATTAAAAAGGTCCTAAAATTACCTTTCTAACAAGCTATCAACCATATTTTTCAGATAAGTTAGTGAAAAGTTATGAATTTTCAAACACAAAAATTGACAAAAATGCATGTGAAGAACAGTTTTTGGGCTGGGAAAAATCGAAAATTTTTGAAAAGTATTCTGAAAATATTTTTCCCATGCTATTTTATAATTATCATACTCAAAAAAATAAAAAAAAGTTAATTTAAAAAATTCAATTTCTTTTCGGGGGCCTCTGTCGCCTGTAACAACACTGCTTTCAGCTTTAAAAAAATTTCTAATTTTATAATATTTTTTTGAATTTTAACTTAGTTTTTTTTCAGATGAATTACGTACAGTTCAGCTACCAACCGATTAGGTGGATTTGGTTTTTCGTTGATTTCTCTAAAACGTTAATAGCTAGAGCTAAACAGTGAAAAGTATGTTATTTCACAAATAATTGTCCATCTTTTGCTATACTTTTGACTAGTAAAGAGTTTGTATTTATTTTATAATTTAAATTTTTTCAATTTTCCGACATTTTTAAAATACAAATTTTGCAAAATTTTTCTGATTTCAATTGAACCAGACATACTACAGCTTTCAAACTTTGCCAATAACTTTCTTGTAATGGTATTAATAAACTAAAAAACTTTCAAATGTGAGCGTAGATTCTAAATATGATTTTGAATTGGATCAGTCGACTTATGACAAAATAAATCATAACTTATCAATTAAATGACAAGCACTCAAACCAAATGCACTAATTTGTTTGTTTTTCTCGTACTTTTCTTTTAGTACATTCAATATAGGATGAAATGCAATAGTTTGGAAGGAATTAGTAAAGAAAGTTCAAAAATGACTCAAATTTTTCTTTCAAAATTCATATTTTCCTTAATTCTCACTTAAAATGAACCAAAACGTTTAATTTTTATTTCTTATTCTTATAGTTCACGTTAAAACAAATCTTTAATGGGCACTTTGAAGTCTCTACGTGATTTAGAAGTAAAACTACAGAGCTTCAAAGTTGACATCAACAAATATTTTCCATTTTGACGAAATCGTTTATTTCGCTTTAGTATTATACAAATTTGATTATGATAAACTAAATGAAGCATTTAATGATCTAATAAGTCATTTTGAACCAGGTTTATTGAATACTAAAGCGATATAAACGATTTCAAAATTTTCGATTTCGTCAAAATGGAAAATATTTGTTGATGTCAACTTTGAAGCTCTGTAGTTTTACTTCTAAATCACGTAGAGACTTCAAAGTGCCNATTCAAAAAATTATCTAAATTTTATCAACTTTATTACATTTAAACAAATTTTTCAAAATTCTGATATTTAAATAAAAATTCTGAATTCTACTCGTTTAATGCAAATTTAATTGTCAATAAAATAATTTTAATTCTAAAAAAATTAAGTTTTCACAAAAAAAATGTCTTTAAGAATTTGATAAAAATTATTTTTTCGTCAAAAATGGGTCTGTATTAAAGTATTAATGGTTACATCCTATATGAAGTATATTTTAGTTGTTATAATTATAAAATAGCATGGGAAAAATATTTTCAGAATATTTTTCAAAAATTTTCGATTTTTCCCAGCCCAAAAACTGTTCTTCACATGCATTTTTGTCTATTTTTGTGTTTGAAAATTCATAACTTTAACACATTAAAAAAGTCCTAAAATTACCTTTCTAACAAGCTATCAACCATATTTCGAATAAGTTGGTGAAAAGTTATGAATTTTGAAACACAAAAATAGATAAAAATGCATGTGAAGAACAGTTTTTGGGCTCGGAAAAATCAAAATTTTTGAAAAAAATTCTGAAAATATTTTTCGCATGCTATTTTATAATTATCATACTCAAAAAAAAAAAAAAATTATAATTTTAAAAAATTCAATTTTTTTTCGCTTGTCGCCTGTAACAACACTGCTTTCAGCTTTAAAAATTTCTAATTTTTTAATATTTTTTTGAATTTTAACTTTTAGTTTTTTTTTCAGATGAATTACGGTAAATTTTATTTTACAGATAAATTTCACATAGAACAAACTGTCAATAACATTAATCATTCAACATTGAAAAAGTATAATATTTATTGACATTTCACAAAACACTCTTCAATTAGCAATCCAAAAATTGAAATTAGTTCATCAGTAATGAAAAGCACTTGAAAAATTTATTTATTGCATGAGCTTTGTAATTTTAATTTTTTTAAAACACACATGTTAATGAATTTTTAACAATCACATGTTATTATCCTATTTAATAATATGACATTGCACAACTAGTTAATATTTTATTTATAAAATAATATAAGTTAAAAGAGAAAAATTTTACCATCAATTATCAACAGCAAAACAATTAAATTTATTACTAATTTTGATAGCATTATTATTTGTCAATTGTTAATTTAATCAGTTCAGTTTTATCAGTTTTACACTTTTTCTTTTATTATTAGTTAAAATTAAGCAAATTCATTGTCAGCAGAATCGTTTAAGTTGTCGTAAAGCTCCATTTAATTCCATTGGCAACTGTTTATGTATGTCACATGTTCATCAAACTTTTATTTTCATGTAGTAAAATTAAATTAACTCTTAAAGCTCTCAATAAAATGCCATAAACCGCATGCACACATCTCTTTAAATTGATGTACAGACAAAATATATTTTGATAATTTAGTCACGTTCTTCAAAATTGTCTCTGATCGTAAGTCAACTATTTTATATCTATTTTCAAGACAATTTCACATAGTAAATTTTAAATAAGGAAAGAATTTTTCCCAAGACACAAAGATAGAGCAAATGACGAGAGCGTCCGATTGATTGAGCGATTTTCGACTTACTGACTAACAGTTCTTTCAATTCTGATCATTTAGAGCGAACAAACGAGAAAAAGTCTACAAAAATGTGCTGAGAGAAAAATTGCATGTTCTGCAAGCATGCGCAATAATTGTAAGTGAAAGTAATCTCAACTCCAATCGTCATAACGAAAATTTAGATGAATGATGAGGGGATGGGTGAGAAATTACACACAGATTTTTCTTTCTGTCTGTGTTGCGTATATATGCATGTAATTAACATCTTCTGACAAAATAATTAAATTTCTCAACACTCGCGAGAAAGAAAGTGAAAAGTTTACTTTTTTTCTAATAAGTGCAAAAGCATTTTAACATAAAAACTGAGTTCTTAAACCATAAAAACTGTGTGGTGTTATAAAAAAAGTCTCTTTATTTGGTAAATAGATTTTTGCGGTATTTACATGAGGACTTAGGAGATTACACTGTTGTGGGAAATAAATCGAGATAATTGAATTGATAAAACACATTTTGTGTGTTTTAGTTAACCCCTAAGCACTTTGCAGTAATCAATTTTGAATGAGTGTAGCTTATGTAAAATACTCTTTAGCATACCATCGCACGAGCAGAGAAAAAGGCAAAATTGTGTTCTTTGTATCACAATCTTCTTATTGTAAGATTATTTTAAAATCGTATTTGTAATGGATAGTTAAAAAGGATTTTTATCATTGCTTCGCTTCCTTTTTATTCTCTTTTACTTAGTCAATGATATAGAGATAAGTTAGCAAGTCTCTCGAGTGTAATTCATTTCAATTTCAAGCTATAGAATAAAAAGGTGACAAAAAGTTCCATTTGAATAGAGGAAAATTGATTGCGGATTATTCACACCTTTAGAAAGGGTTCGTAATGGTTTCAATTTAATGAATATCGATGAAATTTAATATCAAGAAGGTCAGACAAATGGTAAAATGAATGTAAATATTTTGGTTTATAAAATATTGTTAATATTTTGATGGTAAATGAATAGATTTTGTTCTGTATAATTTTTGTTTAATAATTGCAAGAAATAATAGAATGTGTCAATCGTGTCAAAAAATACGTTTAAATCATAAAATGCAAAATTAATGTTTAACCAATATTTCAATGAATTCTCTATTTTAATGGACTTATTAGATCGTCTAAATACATAATTTAATAAATTAGAGGTATGAATTAGTAGTTATTAGAAATAATTGCAAATTTTCATTTTGTTTTTGTTCAAAATAATATTTTTCTTGTTCAAAAATTTCAAAAAAGCGCCCTCTGGAATTTGAATTGTAACGGTCAAATTGCCGATTGACACATTCTATTATTCCTTGAATAATTGTTTTTGTAAAGAATTTGTGATTTCATTATTTTTTTATTAGATAAGTTCAGAATTAGCAGGTAACCGCGCTATTCAAAAACGAAATTTTGGGAGCTAATGAGAGCTTTCTATCAATCTATCAATGATATTTGTACGATTTATAGTTGTTCTGTAATTGGAGGCAGCCAAAAGTAGCCAGGTAACTGGACTTTCGAAAAAAGGACTGTCTGCCAACTGTCTGAAGTTGACGATAAGAAAATTTAAGGAAAATGTTTTGAAAGTAAATTATTAATTTTTTTAATCACTAGAATTTTTGCATTCACTATTAAAACTTTTTAGATATTTGTAGATTTTTTTATATGAGTTATGAACCTTTGTAAGATGTTGTAAAAATATGTCCGCAACAAAAGTTGTTAATTTATTTTCAATTTTTTTGATGAAAAAAGTTGAAAACTTTATATTATAACCTAATTGAAATCAATGCTTTTTAATGCAATCAATCATAGTTTATAAATAGATCTTTAATGTTCAACATTCAATAATCATTATCATAGTCATACATATTAAATTATTATAGCATCAAAGTAATTTTATTTTTCTCTCTCTATGAAGATGCAATTTTCTATTTTTCTTTTTTGTAGCGCAATCAATTATATGAAATGGCGCCATTTGTTTGTTAGCGCCAGACAGACTTGCCAAAGAAATAAAAATATAGATGAGAGATAGCAAAAAAGAGAGAATATTATAGGGTTCGGCAATTATGCGCATATATGCGCATATATGCGCATATCCATACAAATCATTATGCGCATATATGCGCATAATTATGCGCATAAGTTTTACATATGAAATTCACTTTTTAAAATTTTTTAAATAAGTTTCAATGTTTTGTTTATTTTTAAATCTATTTTGCCTAGTGATTTTATGCTTTATACATGAAATTACAGGGTAATAAAACAAAAAATTCAC
>CM031379.1:29784960-29940923 GCA_018290095.1 Polypedilum vanderplanki | reverse complement strand
ATCACTTAAAATCTACTTTATACTCTCTAATACTTGTTGGAACTGAATAAAACAATCAATTAATAGATTAATCAATACATTCTTATTATCTTGATATCATATATTCAACCAGCTTATAAAAGGTATAAAAACTATTCATACATTATGAACATATCTATTCATAAAACATATCGAGAATTCTCGAGAATTCTCAAGAATTCTCATTCTCGTTCTCGATTTTTTCGATTCTCGAGAATTGGAAAAAGCCTAGACTCATTTCAGTTGATTAGCCCTACAAAATGTAAACAGTAGAAAATTTTGTTTTAAAAATTTTTTGAATTAAATTTTGAATGAAAATAATTAAAGTTGATTTCTTTTTAAAAATATATTGAAGTACCTAAAATTAATTCATACAAACGTTTATTATCTTTTCAAAGTGTTACTTTCATTTTAAAACTATGTTTTCCTCAATTGTTTAAAATTTTTTTTAATAAACAATTCGACCTTTATAAAGCAGAATCCTCTACTGAAATTTTGCTTGTTACAAACTTTAATATTTTTCTATGTCAATTTCAACATAATTCACAATACAATGAAGTTGTTTTCATCATCCCACAACATCAATCTTCCGTATGATATGCGATATAAATCAAAACTGATAAAAATAGCATCGCAGAAAAAAGATTTCACCCTAGTCTTCATATCTAAAGCGATATATAAAAAAGTGTAGAAAGATTCTATTTATCAAAATCTCAATAGAAAAAAAAGTAGCAGTTGAGTACTATCTCGTGTCTACACATTGTCAGTAATGGTAAAATCTTCCCACAACTAAGCATGATAGCAATCGTGCAAGCGATGCGATGCTATTGCTAATGCCTCCAGTCTCTATCTCTCACTACTTTTGCTACTGCTGCCTGTATATTGTGTGTGTAATGGAGAGTGAACCACTTTATATTGTGTGCTTTCAAGGGTCTTTAAATGGTTATGACATTTAACGTTTTTGAGTTTTTTCTCTCATTTTTTATTTAATTTAACTCGAGAGTTTGAAAAGAAATAAACAACAAAAAAAGTGAAGAGAAAGCTTTAAAGATGAATGAAATTGAGTTATAGGGAGCAATGTGTGGAAATTTTATTACGCAATTTACAATAATATTATGGTTTTATTCTCTTTCGACAAACGATGAATTAAAGGGAAGTAAGTTTTATGTTAGCTGTGCAAAGCAGAAAAAAGTGAAGGTATAAAGACACATCCTTACTGATGTTGCAGGAAATTTCCTTGCTCATTCTCTTGTGAGTATTTCAGGAAATTCACAGGCAACAACATAAGCCACATAAAATGACATCAGAAAAGTAATCTAGAGTTTTACTCACAAACACGAATACATAGAGTTACTTACAGGATGCTCTCATAGAAAAAAGAAAAAAATGAACCGCAGACTAATGAAGCTGAATGTAGTCAAGTGAAAGCATGCATGTTAGAAAGAGAGAAAAAAGAACCATTTCAGGATGAGCGCTTCTGACTTTTTATCATCCTTTTTCATGTTTTCCTGTAATAAATATTGTTGTATAAGGGAAAAGAAGTTCATTTATATATAGAGAGAGAAGGAGAAGAAAAAAATCGAAGACATCAAGACTGCTGTCTTTACTGCTGCTGCACGTTTCTTACAATGATGTAATGATGTGAAGAAATTAAGTGTATGTGGGTTGGATGTGTTACAAATTACGAATTTGCTGGTGGTTCTTTAATTAAACTCACTCAGGGTCAGATTGATGACTTCACAATTGGTGAGAAAACAAGGCAAAGACTTTCTAATTAGCTCTTACTGGATTCCATTTTTCTTTTTTAGAAATAAAAGTTTTATTAAAAATTTTAGTAATGAGTAGAATTTTTACTAGATTTTCAATTGGTTTTTTCAATTAGACCAAGCGAAATATTGAAATAATTTTTATTTTTTTCCAAGTCATCTTATCAAAAATTCTTTATCAAACAAATTTTTGTCATTTCCAGATAAATTACCTAGCAATAATTTTTGAAACTTACAAGTTACTTCACCTTGATTCATTGTCAAAATAAAGGAGCAGTAGGTAAAGGTAAAAAATTTTCCAATCAATAGTGCGCGGAAGGAAAAATGATAATCAGTTAAATACATTAACACACAGCACCAAGTCGAAGAAATCGAAAATAAGGGTAGCAAAAAATTTTCAGTACCACTCCCAATTCAGCTCGTGTGTTTCTCGAGTGCCTTTAGATAAAAAGGTGCGATAAGACACACTTGTGAGGAAAATACACACAAAAGCATTTTATAGTCAAGAGTGAAAAGGAAAGAATGTACATATGCTTACATAATGCTACTACAAAATGCGAATTAAAGTTTCCCTACAAACAAGCAAAAATTGCAAGATAAATTTCCATTCATTTCAACAAGGCTTTCCCTTTTTATCAATTTACTTTTTTCGAGAGAGAGAGGAAATGTTCAGGTAAGAAGGGTTGTTTTTTATGTGTGAATGTGAATTTCATGCACTTATGTTAAAATTAAAGCATTTTCTTAAGATAAAAATCTTTCTCTTTAAGAAATTTAATCAAGGTCAAAATATTCAATCTAAAAATAAAAATAACTCTAATCATTTTTATATAAAAGTTTTCAATCTTTTCAATATTGCAATATTTGCCAGTCAGTTGAAGTCAAGATTGAAAGGTTGAAAGCGTTTTATGATTTCTCTAAATGATGGGGTTTATGTTCGATGTGTTTTGAATAAATATTTTGCCTGAATAAAAGGGTGAGCAATCTTTTATTTCTCTTTTTGCTTATTGAATTTTCTTTTTCTTGCTGCTTTCATGCATGTTACATGTAAATAGAATTTTCACTCTTAGTTCTGTTTTCTTTCAATAAGGAGTGAAATGATTGCAGTTTACAATTCAACTTAGAGTAGGAGAAAAATAAGATGAAGTCACGCGTGAAAAATTTGAAATCATCTGCAGAAAATCACTTTTTGCGACATTTTGTGATAGACAGATATGAATATAAGTAAGACATCAATTCATAGTTAATCCCATGTCATTGTTAATGTTAATGTTCCAGAAACACAATAAATAAATGTATATGCATAAGATAGGATAGAATATTGTCATTGAGATGTCAATGTCTTCTTCTTCTGCCTGTTGTAAGCTAGAAGGCTAAACATGCTACATTAACTTGATTAGCTATTGAAGGGAATTATCCAGTATAAATCACACACAAACACAATTTCCTGTTGTTGTTGTTATTGTTATTGTCGAGAATGGCAGCATCATCATCATTGTCGATAAGAAACATTGATTCTAATCCAATAATGCGCTGAAAGGAAAAGAAGTTAAAGGGAGGAAAAAAGGGGCAAAGACAAGTAAGAAATGCTACTTTATGTATGTTGAATGGGCTTAAGGCTATAAGTCGCATATCTTCTATTGATATGATTGCTTGTCTTTTTTTCTCTTTTTCTTCTTTTGCGAATCGTAAAAATCCCACATTCGCCTTGTTCTACGATATAGAAATTGTCATAAACATGAAACTTTCATTGTATTCATGAGATTTTTATCAAGGTTAAGACAATTTGTTTTCAAAGAATTAAATTTACTTACAAAATTTGGAGATTCAGAGGAATTTAAAGTATCTATTTGTTAGCATATTATTAAATTTTATTTATTTTCTCTTTTTGTTGCAAAATCAAACTATATAAAGTCACATTTGTTGAGTTTTATCAGATTTTTATTTTGAAATTTCATTTTGGCAAATTTTTGTTTTCATTTTATTGTTTATAAACAAAAAAAATTATTTGTTTACATTTAAATGTTTTCAAAATACAAATTTTTTTGTAAATTCATTTGCAAAATTTTCTATTTTAAAAGCAATTTTGTCAAAAAGTGCTTAAGTTTAGAGTTGTACTGAATATATGTATATGATAGCTCAATATAGTTTTTATTCTTTACGATCAGTAGTCTTGAATTCTTCATTTAAAGAAAAGTAAAAGCTTTTAGCTGTTTTCTTTCATCAACTTTAATTCTTTTGATGATAACTCATTAATCAAAGTTTCTTTACCTTGAAATTCCCTTTTTCTATGTGCTTGAGAAAGTAAGGAGGAGTTAGCGAAAAGGCAAAAAGTAACTGAAGTCAGCATAATCTATTTTTATTGAGTTATCGTTTGAGGAATATTATTGATTTATGCGATGAAATTCTATTCGAATGTTAAATTGACATGAGAGTATGTAAGATGGATAAATACATTTATTTGATGGTTTTATTGAGTTACTTTTCGTTGTCAATTTCATTCTTAAAGCATATAAAAATTTCCTTGTTTTACCTTAATATAAGGAAATGCAATTAGTGAATAATTTTATATTCATTTTCAAGAAAAACAAGGTGAAAAATTTTACGTGATTCTCTTAATGTATTTTGATAATCATAAGAGTGAAGAAGAAATGATAAAGTAAATATTTTTCTCTCCCATCAATTTATGACATCTGAAAGAATTTGTAATTCAACAACGTCATTTGTCGAGATTTTTCTCTTTTTATTTTAAATAACACAGAATTCATGGCTTGTGAAAAATTTCTTCTCGTTTTCATTTTCATTTCCTTCATTCGGTTAGGTGAATGGAATAAAAATAAAGAAAAAAAGTTGAGCGTTCTATGTGAGGGAAAGCAAAAGACAGAATGGAATTTTTTTCCATGTCTTATATTTGTATGACGAGGAGGAAATCTAATTTGTTGAGTTGCTTGTTTTTCAGAACGTGACAGAAATGGTAAAATAGCAAAATATTTGTCATTTTACAATCAAATTAAAGAAAATGAAAACCTCATTGTCAGATGGATGAGGCGAGCGGAAGAAGCTGAGAAAAATGACAATCTCGCTCTTGCTCATAATTTGATTTAAAATGATCCAAACCTATCCATTTCAGTTGATTTTTTCATAACTCTTAGTTAAAATCTAAGGTGGTTCAATTGATCGTTAATATCTTTTATTTAAATTAATTCGCGATGTGATATGCCTAATTTTTAAAAAAATATGTACGTTAAAATTTATCAAATCTTAATGGAAAAATTTTAAAAAATTGAATAAATTTAAAATTTATTTAATTTTTAAAAAACTTCAATTTAATAAACATATTTTGTAACGTGTTCAAATTTTTTTTATAAAAATAACGGTCATTTTAAATATTTGACTACTTAAAGGTCAAAAGAACTAACTTTTTTTAAATTTAGATGTCTGGACAGAATGCTTTATTAGTTAAGCCACAATTGCATGTCTAACACAACATTTTTCAGTGAATAAAGTTGTTACAATAAATCGCTTCGGCTACTTCTTTCCGTTGTGAAAATGTTCATGTTTAAAAGCATTATGTGCTGAAATTTTTTCCTTTTTATTTATGCAAAAAAGTAAAGTTTGTGTTTTCGCTTTTTAATTTGCACTTTAAATTGATTGCTATCTGATTAGAAGAGTTTATATATTTTTAGATTCACGCTATAGTTTTGAAAAAGGTCAAATTTGCAACTTTTTTTAGGAATTAAATAATAAATTTCATTCAGGTGTGCTTGAAATTCTTCAATAAATGTCCAAAGTTAAATATCTTCATAAAAAGCGTTATGAGCTCCATCATTCTTCATGAGAAATAAATTTTTTTGCCTCTTAGATCTAAGTTGTAAAAATTTCTTTCATAGCATGACACTTAAGCAAATATGTTGCCTATCACAGTTCGTGGTTATGTTTCTTCAACAACGCCCCAACGCCAGCAGACACGAACTTTTTTTTATTTGATGTGTTGAGGGAGGAAAAGTTAAGCCATTTGTTAATAGCGAGAGCAATTTAACCCTTTTTATAACAGAAGAAGTGAAAACATGCAATTTATTGAGTCCTATGTTTGCAATGTTCTGTACAAGCATGTAATATTCGATGTACGGGCGTTATGTTTGATATTTTAACTTATAATGTCTGGATGTAATGGATGAATGGATAGTTAAGAGAATAATGAGCATAAATTGGATGAATGGAAATTTCTTATTAGCTTTTTATTATATGATATTCAATACATATGCTATACTTTTTTAAAAAAAGTTTTTTTTTTTAAATTAATGATAAAAATTATGAAATTTAACGTTTTTTTTCCTTCCAACGTTTTACTCAACTTACTATCGTGTCTGTCTGTCTGTTTGTCCGCGGAATTTTCTAGCTTAAATTTCACCCTCTTCCCAACTAGCTAGAGTTCTGAAACTTTACAGACAGCTCAGAACCTGATGACAATGCATTCTTATAAGCATTATATCATTATATGGGCAGTATTTCAATAAATATTTACAAAATTAAATTTTATATGGAGAATTAGTTTCAATTTTCGCCGTTGGTGGCGCTATGATCGCTTTACATTGAAATGTCGCGCGTGACAGAAAGAAAAAGAATTTTACATAATAATAAATAAATTTTTATAACCTAAATTTCTGAAATAAAATTGATTAAATAAAAACAAAACAAAATTTTGTTATTTGATTATTTATTCAAAAACGATTATGATTATATTAGGAGAGAGATTCTTGCGTTAGAGCTTCTTGAAAATCTTCAATTTCTTCTAATAATTTCTTCTTTTTAGCCTCTAACGCAATAATCTCTTCTTCTAATTTCTTCTTTTCAGCATTTTCCGGCATGAACGCTGGCAATGTAGCTGGCAATGTAGCTGGTAAAGGCGCTGGTAAAGGCGCTGGCATAGGCGCTGGCTGGTGATTGTCGTTACGATGGTCTTTGCCTGGTTTGGCGCCATAACCATCGTAACGCCTATTCACTTTTCTTTGTCCTGCCTTTGAACGAAAACCTGCAAATACAAAATGATAATTAAATATTATAAATGCTAATAATAGACTTACCACGATGTCTCTTATTTCCTCCTTTTGTTTTATTCTTTGTTTCAATATCTGAAAAAGTAAAATAAAGAAATAATGAAAATTTGAAATGAAAAATATTAAATTTATATTACCTTCATATAGTGTGGTCAGAGCGTGGCCAATAATTTCTCCTGCTTTTTTACTCATTATTATCGATCTGAAAATAATCAAATTATAAATTAAACGATTTTAATAAATATATTTATAAATAATAATTTACTTACCACGATTTACTTTTTTTAATGAAATTTTCAAGCAATAAAAAACTACGCTTTCACAAAAAAATCCGCTAAAAATCAAACTTTCTCGCCCTTTAAAATTTGTCGTGCGTAACAAGTGTTGCGCAACAAAAATCACATTTTCAGTCTAAAAAAATTCATTTTAAAAACAAAAAATTCCAAATTTATATAAAAAATATATTTTAGAGTGATTAAGTGATTAAAAAGTGTTTAAGTGATTAAATTGTATATAAGAATAAATATTTTAAGTGTTTGAAGTGAAGAGAGAAAGAAAGATGAAGTGAATATTTAAAAAAAAAGTTTTTGAAAAATCAAGTGAAATTGGGAAAAATAAAAAAATAAAGTGAAAATAAGAAAAATAAAAATTTTAAAATATTAAGGAATAATAAAAGAGTGTGTGAAAGTGAAAAAGTGATAAATAATAGAGATAAAGTGATATTACAACTAAAGGTGAGATAAATTGTTGAGATTTTAAATTTGTTTACGGACAATTCTACGAGTGCACAGTGATTTAGAATTTTTCAAAATTGTTCACTTTTGAAAAAATGATGAATTTTAGCTCAGTATATCCAATACGTCAATCGATGTCGCATGTTTAATACATAGATCAGTCAAATAAATAGTGATTTAATTACATATTTATTGTGATATTCCATGTCAAAGTTGGACTTCTTTTGTTTACATCTTTTATATCAAATGTTAAAATCATGATTTCTCTCTTTATAGTTTGTTAATCTAGGACATAATTATATTAAAACATAGATAATAAAGCATAGAATATACTTCAAGTAAGAAAATATGATTAAGTCATTAGAAAATCAATGAATTATTCGATGCCAATTTGTAAATTCTAATTTAGATAATTGATTCATCGTTTTGACAGCTTTCCACTTTGTTTTAAATGCATTAAAAAAAGTATAAGAGAAATAATAATAAGAGAAATATGAAAATAATAGGTTTCATCACTCGTAGAACTGTCTTTACATAATTAATTCATATTAAGTGTGCGAGCGAAGCTCGTACGAGTCACTGATCTACACCAAGTGCGAGTGAAGCTCGTACGAGTCACTGATCTATACCAAGTGCGAGCGAAGCTCGTACGAGTCACTGATCTACACCAAGTGCGAGCGAAGCTCGTACGAGTCACTGATCTATACCAAGTGCGAGCGAAGCTCGTACGAGTCACTGATCTACACCAAGTGCGAGCGAAGCTCGTACGAGTCACTGATCTATACCAAGTGCGAGCGAAGCTCGTACGAGTCACTGATCTCACACAAGTGCGAGCGAAGCTCGTACGAGTCACTGATCTACACCAAGTGCGAGCGAAGCTCGTACGAGTCACTGATCTACACAAGTGCGAGCGAAGCTCGTACGAGTCACTGATCTATATTGAAGTAATCCAGTGCGAGCGAAGCTGCTACTTTCATATGACTCGACCGTAGGGCGAGCATATAGGTTGAGCGGAGCTCACGACGTTTGACGAAGTCGAACGTCTAAACAAACCAAAAAACTGATCTACACCAAGTGCGAGCGAAGCTCATACGAGTCACTATTCGATTACGCTTACTTATCTATAACGAGATACAAACAAAATGGAATAATCTAAAAAATGATTTAATTCATCAGACTTTTCAGATGGATATAAATCAAATTGTACATACAAAACTAAAAAGAAGAAAAATATGATACAATTAAAAAAACTTTAAAAACCAACGTTTTACTTGCCAACTAAAAAGAATAAAATAATTTTTTAGGCCCCTCTCAGAGTTTTCTTGTGAATTGACAAGCAAATGGTGACAGATTCTATGACTATTATGATGTATCCAAAACGAAAAACGTTGGGCGCATATTACATTACATTTGAAATTTATAATTTGCTTGATATATGTACACAAATGGAATTATATAACAAATTGTAGTAATCGCCTTTGTGAATTTGTATTTGAGTGTAAAATCACTAATCCTGTGAAATTGTTCTATCGAACTGTCTATGATAATTGTCTGTATTTGTCGTAGATTGTACTCAGCGCCTTGGCAAGAATATAATATTATAATTTCGCAATATCGAATATATAGATCACGACATACACTTGAGGTTAATTTACTAACACATCTTTTGCATATCTTCTAACACAATTTTATGCCTTTATCTCTTACAAACTTGTTCTATATTTTATTCTAACACGCTCCTTTTGCATGCTTCTTTGTCTGTTAATTCTATACAATAAATAAATATAGCGATATATTTTCTAACTTACTTCTCAATTCAAATAGATTTCCTATAATATAATGTATTAAAATCATAATACAAGTTCATATATCGAGCATGTTATGAAATTCAATGTAATGTAATATGCGCCCAACGTTTTTCGTTTTGGATACATCATAATAGTCATAGAATCTGTCACCATTTGCTTGTCAATTCACAAGAAAACTCTGAGAGGGGCCTGAAAAATTATTTTATTCTTTTTAGTTGGCAAGTAAAACGTTGGTTTTTTAAAGTTTTTTTAATTGTATCTTATAATTCAAAATTGTGAAGTTAACTACATTTTAAAATTAAAATTATTTTTGGCCGTTATTTTCAGAGTTGGAAAAGTAGCTACCTACTTTACCTACTTTTCATATAAAAATCTACTTTCTACTTTTATTTATATGAAAAGTAGATCTACTTTTCCAACTCTGGTTATTTTTAAGAAATAAAATATTTATGATTTGTATTTTTGACTTTTATTATGAAAAATAAACCTTCCTTTTTAAAGATAGAATTTCAGAATCTTTTACACTCTTCAGATCTAATGCAAATCGATACAAGAGATGAATTTATATTCCATACCGTCGCATTGAATGTCGGATATGAATATAAACTTTTCCAATAATCTTAACTAAAAAGAAGAAGAAGTGAATGTGTGTGAGTGGATAAAAAGCAATTATAGTTCTTCCTATTTCTCTCTTTCTTATTTTATATATTATATTGAATCTCTTTATAACTTTTCTTCGTTTTTATTGAAGAAGTTTCACTTTCGCTCTTTACCACTTTGACTATTTCGAATTCGTAAAGTTGTGAAAGATAGAACTTTATTAAACGTTGTTTACTGCATCATCTCAAAATTAACTGATTAAGTTTGATGAAATTACTGACATAATTAAGTTTTTTATGATACACACAAAAAAGCTGTTTGTGGTGTTGTGTGAAATTTTAAACACACTAAAAAAGCCACAAATTGCTTATTAAAATGAGAAGTTAATGACTTAATAACATTTCGTTCATGTGCTCATTTATAATTAATGATGTTTTGATATGTATATTTAAGTGAAAATGACACGATGAAAATTACTTAAGAGAGAGCTAGAGAAAGTTCACAAACACACAATGATTAATTGTTTTGCTCCTTTAAAATACTATCAAGATTTTGCTCACATTCTAGCACATACATTTTCAATTTACTTCCATTCTTATGCCTGACATAGAAATGTATTTTAATAAGAAATAGAGAGAATTTTCAATGAATTTTAAAATCTAATTTTAAACGGTATTTTAAATATTTAACGAAAAGTTTTTAATTTCGATAACTTTTTCAATTTTCGTTAAATAAAAATTTTTAATTTTTTAAATTCGTTAACTTTTGAAAATTTTCCGTTATTAAGTTAATTTATTTTAAAATGAAATTCAAAGTAAATGAATAGAAATTCATGTTGTTGGAAAAAAGGAAAAAATAAAAATTGAATTTCAGTTTTATGGTTTTTGTGTTTGTTCTAGTCTGTGTATAAGAGATTGAGTGAGAAAACTTTCCTTCGCCTCAAAATCCCATAACCACATTCATTGGTATGTCCATATCTCTCACAACATGTATGCATATATAAAATGTGTGTAAAAAGACATTGTAAAGTGTTAAGGGAGTGGGATATTTCTCTAACTATTGAGAAAATTACAATGGTAAATTCGATTCCACACATACAAAATAAATTGGCTATAACTCGAATAAAATTCGAAGGAAATTGATTTTATGCATGCATAGAAACCCCAAACAACATTTCTTTTTTTCTCTTCTTCTCTATTTTCTATGTACTTTTCTCCTACATTCTGTTTCGAATGATGCAAAAGAAGGACAAAATTTTTAACGATTGTGGATGGCAGATAGATTTTTGATTTGTGATAATATTGACTTTAGAAGATTGTGCCTCCTTGTTCGATTTAATAGACTTTATAGAACCATTTGAGATATGGAAATGAAATTATTTTTAGATGTGGTCAGAAAATTCAACAGGATTTTTGAAGAAAGACTTTTGGTAAATATTTGAAAAATTGATTAAAGAAAGTGTCGATTTAAATTAAGCTATGAAAAATTTACTAGGACTTAGAGAAATTTACAATTCATCAAAGGAGAGAGAAAACATTTGTTGTGAATAATTTATTTTACTTTCTAAATTAACAAACTTTTCAATTTAAATTTTTAACGAAAATTTAGAGCAATTCGTTAAATATTTAAAATTCTCGTTACAAAAATTATTTTCCAATCAGTAAGATTTTACAAAATTTTTCCATTACTATATTAATGAGAGAAAATTCAAAAATACTAAAAATTTGAAAATTCTTTTTTTTTTTTGATAATAAAAAAAAGTTCTCGTGTCTTGAAAAAATGAAATTATTGTGACAATGTTCACAAAAGTGTGACATAAAACTGTCAAAACTAAACGTTAAGCACACAATAAAACGCTAAAATTTTCTCTCTTCTTCACTTTAACATTGGAATACATATTGTAGAGACAAATGAAAAAGCTGAACTTGCAGCATCTCTCACACTTGTGAAGCAAACTCATAAAACATAAAGTGGCAAATTCGAACTGGATCAGCTAGTGTGTATATAAATATAAAATAGGGGAGTAAAAGAGATGAAAATGAAATGAGGGAGAAATATGAACAATCACAATGGCATCAATAAAGCGAAAAGCAGCAAAGAGAGTGAAAAAAGGCATTATGAATAATTGAAATGAAAACAACGGAACAGAATGAAGATTAAACATTTCAAAATAATTTATATTCTAATATTTCACAAGCACATTTTACCGTTTTTAATGCCTGTTAGTTAGTTTCAATGTTTTATGATTATTATTTCATTTTCTATGGTATTTTATGCATTGTTTAGACACACACACACATGTTGGAAATTCTCATGAAAAATTTGCCAAAATGACTTTTTGAACTTATATTTGTTATTGTGTTATTTAATCTACAGATTCATTCATGTATAAATGAAAAAAAACTCATAATATAGCGATGAGTAAAGGATTAAAAGTTTAATTATTAATGAGGTGCGAAGCGGACTGACAGATTAAGATTTATATTTCCTTTCCTCTCCCAAAAAAATATTTATTTATGATCCTTTTTCTTAAAAGAAAGGAAAGCAGTGAAGATTATTCTCTTGGGAAAATTTATTTTTCGTGAAAGAAATCAATTTTGCTACTGCTGCTGTTTTGTTAGTTGTAGACTTCACGACGCTGACTTGTCTGGCGCCAATAAATAGTTTGCTTTTATTTGTTGGCACAAAATCGATTTCTATCTCTGTTTTTGGATGAATCACATAAAAAGTTTTTTTGTGCTCAATTTTAAGAAGTTGAGTCATTTTTAAATTTCTGTTTTATGATATTTAAAAAATGAATGTTTTGTTGCTTAAGATAAAAAATTAAGCAAAGAAATTAATAAGGAATATTATTGAAAAAAATACAGAAATTAATTTTAAATCAAAGCAAAAATATCAGTGATTATTTGGCACTTCTTTTAGACTTCTGCTTGAAACAATTTATTCATAAAAGTAGAATTGTATTTAAGCAATGTCAAACATTTCTTCTTATGAAAAATAAAATTACATTTTTTTCAATCTACAAAATTCTCAAAATTTCTCTTACTTTCAATAATAATAAAAAAAATTCATTCCATCAAAATATTAAAATAAACAGCTCCCAACAGACACACTTGAAAACTATTCAAAAGATTAAAAGATTTATTATTTTTTGACGTGCGAAAATCACACTCTTGTGAATAAACTTTAAAAGATTTATGCATATTCAATGAGAATGAAGAACAAATTTTTACTTAAATGTAAATTTACACAAAACTTAATTATCATCATTCAAAAATTAAAGAGAGTTCACTAAGCTTGCGGCTAATTAACTATGATAAAATTTTTAATCAGTTTTCTGTTGTTTGTTTTTGCTTTTGATGATTAATTAAGACATCAAAAGGAAAAGTGTGAAGGATAATAAATGAAATTTTCAAGAGAGTGATGAAACAGGCCAGTTGCTGGTTGCGTAATATCTGAACATAAAAAGAGAAAAAAAGTTTTTCAATTTAAACACAACTGCGGAAATTAATTTTCGGATATTTTTTTTCACTCAACTCAATTCAGCTCAGCTCAGAAAGAGATTGTGTATAAAATAATAAAAATTGAAATGATAATCTCCCGTCCTTTATCAAAAAAATAAAATAAGGAGAAAGAAGCTGTGTGAGAGAGAGGCAAAGAATTATTTTCAATTTTTATAAATGTTTTGCTGCTTATTCAAGCAACAGCAGTTGAGTATGAAAGATTCATTTTTATCTTTTCCAAAAATATATATAATATCTTTCTTTCTATTTCATATCATGTGAAAAAAAGACGGAAAAAATCTCTCTCTCTCTATATATAGTATATGTGAAATGAAACGAGATGAAAATCGCAATATCATCCAAATTTATTGCACAAAAAAGGCAATAAAATTATTAACTTATTGCTTCTTCCTCATAAAGGCATGAGAAAAATCTGCAAGATAATAAAAAATCTTCATCTTGGAGAGATTACTTAATTTTTTATTTTTGTATTTGAGATTGCTGTAAACAGTTCAGTAAATAAATCCATGTCATAAATGAGTTAAAAATTTTTAATATTTGATGACAAAAATTTCACTTATGACGCATTTTGTGAAATTTTATTTTTACAAATTTTTTGAAATTTATTTTGTGAACTTGAACTTGCTTTGAAAATTTTGATCTTGATCTTAAACTTTTGACCTTGGTAGATACGAAATTTTGATGTTTAATTTGAACTTAATCTTAATGATTTTAATCTTGAACTTAAAATTGACCTAAATTATGATCTTAAAAAGTTATCTGTTGCTGCAAAATAAATTTCAATGAGAATTACTTAAAATTTTTGTAGAAATATTTATTTTAAAGATCACTAGTCAAAATGATGAACAAACAGCTAAAGAATATGTTTTTTTTTTTCAAAACGATAAACTGAAATTTGAAGAAAACTGTCGAATCATGAAAGAAATTGAAAAAAATTCTTAATCACAAGAAAAGATTTCAAAATAAATTAACCTTTTGAGTCATCAATGAGCAGTAAATAATTGAAAAGTTTTAAATTCAATGAAATGGAAAAATGATTTTTCACTCGATGATGCACGAAATGGCAAAATGATGAATGTTTCACTTCGAGATTGATAACATCTAATTTAAAACTGAAAAGTTTCACTTCACTTGCTTGCTTTTGTCTCACTGTCAAAAGACATGCGACATTTTTCAGTATTGAAAATTAATCATTTTCCGGCAAAATTGAGTGATAAAATAAGGAAGAAATTTTCATTTTTCAACTGTGTGAAGTAAATAAGGGGAAAATTAATGTACCTCCAATAAGGAAGAAATCTAATTTTCACAATTTATCATGTGCTGACTAAATTGTGACATCTGCTGATTTTCCTATTTTTACGGGCTGTCAAATAATCTTTCTTTTATTCTGCGACTGTTTCATATCTTTCTTTCAATTGCATAGAGAGCAAAAGTAGTAAGACTTTATTGAATTTGTGAAAATTGGAAAACTTATGCTTTAATATGCATGTCCTTATATTGAAAACACTCTCATGTTCTGACTGGCATTGTAGTGAATAAAAAAGAATCAAATAGAATTCTCGAGACATTGATATTATTAGAATATTCAAGTTTCTTGAACTCCAATATTGGTACAACATGTTTGACACTCTCATGAAGATTATTAAAATTTTCTCATCGATATTAATAAAATTTTCCTTGTTGAATGATAAATGACAAATTTTATAAAGTTTTAAAAACTTCAATTTTTTAAAAAAATTGGTCATAATATAATTTAGGTTTAGAACTCTGAAGTTTGTATCAAACTTTTAATATTTAACGGTTAAATGAAATTTGAATTTTTTTAAAAGAAAAATAACAGTTTATTTCAATTTTAAACATTGCTTTTAAAACAACGTTTAAAAAAGAGTTTTGACTTTTAATTTTTTTAAAAAAATTTCAAACATTTTAAGTTGCTTTAAAAATATGAAAATAATTCCAAATAGAATGACTAACATTCTCAAACATATCTATTATAAAAAATACTAATCAGATTACATTTCATAAAAAAAAAAATATTTCAAAAATTTTTATACGCAAAATTACACAGACAAAAATGCATTAATTATGTATTCCACAAATTAAACATTTTTGCGCATAATTTTTGGCTGGAGCTTAATAAACAATGGTATTAAATCATCTAAAAATTTTCTATCTCTTTCTCTCTCACACATGCTGTAAAGTTACAATTTTTACATGATAATTTGATATTATTTATATTTTACTATTCCCACTAGTATTTTGCAATTAAAAGTAATCAACATTTTTAGTTTAATTTACACTGCAGTCTCATTTAAACTTGATGCATTTAAATGTCCTTTTGAGCGAAAATTTAATTAAAACGATAAATGACATTTTGATGTAAAACATGTCGGAGGCATCATGAATGAACGATAAATGGCATCAGAGAAAAAACGCATCTGAAATGCAATTGTAAAAGCCGCTTTATGCGATGATAGCGGATTAAATATTAAATAACATTCAAATAATATTTTTTTATTTACCAACATAGCAATTGTCGCGTTGAATAATGAATTTACCATAAATAAATTGTTATTTATATACATACAGACATAGACACAGACTCATTGTTATGAAATTGTTTTCACTTTATTTTACAAATAAATTATTAACTCCAGTGAAGAATTGAGTAAATGAAATGAAAATTAATGTTGAATGAATTTGACAATTTCAAGTAGATGCTTTTAGGGTGATTCATGGGATTATTTTAGTGGTTTAAATAGAAATGACTCTTTAAGAAAATTAAGGTCTAAGAATTTTTTGATTTGCTCAAAAAACTTTTGAAATCAACCCTAAAAATAATGGTAATATAATGCTTTTATATTTATTAATTATAGTACTTATGCAGTTATATTAAGTCTACCATCTTCCCTCGAATATAAGAACCATTTGCTCTTTTTTTTTGATTTAGTATAGAAAAAAATAAGATAATTTGCTCAGATTTCGAATACAAGGACCGGTTTTATATTAGAGAGAAGACGGTAGCAATGAACTTAAAAGTTTTCCCAAGTTTTCAAAATTTTCATTGTTAAAATTTTTGGCGCGAAAATTTGAATTTTTTACAAAGATTTGCAATTTTTTAAAAACTTTTGTAAATCGTTTAATAACTCAACACTTTTAAAAATATGTCTAATTAAACAATTTAAAATAGATATGGAATGAGTTAATTTTCACTACTTTAAATAGATTTAAATAAATAACTTAACATACGTTAAAGCTCATGCATGTAAATCTTCTAATATTCTCAAGATTAAAATTAACTTGACAATCTTTCCTTCATAAACTTTAAAAAACCCAACAAATTAGGGGAAAGAAAAGAACGAAGAAGAAAGCGAAAGAAAAAGTTTAAAATAATGATAATTAAATTAAATTTCATGCTTATCCGAAAATAGAGAAGGGAAAGCGTAGCAACTGTTTTCGCAGACATTTCCCGTAACAACAATTGTTGTTCTTTTTTCTCATTCCAACTTGCTGCTTGAATCTCAGTCTAATTCCTCTAACTGTTATTAAGAATAATTAAGGTCGTGATAATTTTATTAAATATCATTCATTCCCTTTAAATTTATTCATAGCTGAAGGATAAAATTTTTCATCCTCATTGTTGTTTTTATTCATTGTCTAATTATTCATTTTTTTCTTTTCTTTAATATTCTTTTGGACTTGACAAAAAACTTTTTATGTTGATTGCAAAATGAGATGCAAAAAAGGCATTTTTACTTATGTTGACATAAAAATTTTTCATCAATAACCTTTGTTCATGCTGTTGCTTTAACCTTCGTGTAAATTTCTCTGATTTTGATTATGTACTTGTGGGTAAAAGTGAATTTGTATGTCTGCTGCCTAAAGGGGAGATTTGAGAATTCATTTGAATTGCTAATTGATGGAAACATCTATATTCGACATGCAAACACACATTTATAGAAATCAGAAGTCTCCAGTGTGTGTGAGGTTTCAATTTCAATTCTCTCTTCTTTTTATATGCAGTAAATGAAATCGATATGCTTTTTGTGATGCATGTAGTGATGAGTGTGAAATGGAAATGAATCAATTACTTAGAAAAAGAGTGTGAGGTCAAACAGACTGAAATAATTTTGATGTCTATAATTTTCATGCTTCAATTGAAATGTCATTAAGCAATGCTACATACTGCTTTAACTGTAGTTAATTGTTTTCACATAATTATTTATTATCATTGATTATTATTATCGTAATTATTGCCATTAATTATTGTGTGATTGCTATGACATTTTATTTGTCAATTTTGAAATTCAATATTTTCAACACATTTGCTATTGGACATAAAAAGTGTAGACTTAAAATAATTTTAATCTAAAATAGTGACTTTCCAATTTTTAAAAATATTGAAATCAAAAAATAATAAAAAGTTCTCAAGTCGTGCTATACTTTTTTGAAACTGTTTTTTAATTCCGCAAAATAGAAATTAAATGTAAATAAAAAATATTTGAACTTCTTAAATACGTTAAATTTTAGATACAATTATTGTTTAAATTAACCAAAATTTACTGCTCCTTTTTTTAAAATCAAATCTTTATATTAAATTAATGTTTTTAAAAATTCATTACATTTCCTAAGTAACCCAAAAAATTCAAATAAAAGAAATTAACACCATCAAAAATAATTTTTCGCAGTCAATTACCCCTTATAATGATTCATAAATGTGAAGCATATAAAGCGCTCATTTATTTACAATAGCCTTCTGCAGTAGATGATTAACACACAAAATTATAATCTACGCATAAATCGATGATTATCAAGGAAGGCAATTTTCAGGTGTTATTAATTACAGCAACACACTTTTTGGCACTCCCTAAAGAAAACATTTCGAAATTTCTCATAAGGTGGCGGAAAAGTCTTTAAAAATTATGAAGGCGAAGCATAAAAAGCATTAGTCACGGATTTTTACGTCAAAACTTGACTCGATGAGTGAGAAAATGATGAAATGCTTCCGATTTCCTTCAAGTTTCATAAAACACTAAAACATTTCCTTTATTTTAAGAGAGAGTGAACTGAAAAAGTCTACAAAATATTGAAATTTCCCATAAATTTCCAATTCACGCATGGCAAATAAGAAAGAGAGCGAGAGGATGAACATTCCGTCAGCACGTTGTAAATGTAATAAAAATCTTTTACTTTAAATCTTGCTCTAACAAATGAGAACAAACTTATCATTTACGAAATAAAAAAAACTTTAAAATTTTATTTCAATTGTTTCACATACGAATCGATAATTTTTCTCCCTTTTTTCTAAACTCTTATGCAGTGCAGCATAAAAATAAATTATCGAGATAGTCATGTTTGAACTTTGCTGAGCAAGCAGCTCCATTCGTTGTGTGTGTCTTTTGGATGACTTTCAATTCGTTCCTTTTGTCTTATCTCTGTTGCAATTGAAACTGTGTGTTAAACATTTTCGAGAAAGAAGAAAATTTATGACAAAATTTCGTTCAAAAGTGTTTTCTTATCATCAATGCGAGACACACATCTGTCCGCTAGTTGAATAAACAATTTTAATGATTGGAGCAATCAATGAACGTACATTAAAAACACTCATTAGATGAATAAAGGCATAGGACATTAAGTGCAATCGAAAAACAATTGGCATTTTTCCCTACATACAAGTACGAGAGCATAAATTGATGACATTTTTATTTTCTTGTTTTACTATCTGATTATTAATTAAGAGATCATAATTTATGTCATTTTCATGTTTCGTAGCCAAGCATTTTGTAGATTATTATTTTAGGTTTATTGTCAATTGATTTATGGCATTCGAGAACGATTTTGTGTGTGTGTGCATGTGGCAACCAAGGCATTGGAATGAAGAAAATGCTTGCCTTTGAGATTTATGCATTAATGAGTGGATTTTTTTTGTTATGGCAAATTCAATAAAATGTTAAAAATTTTCTTAAAGGAAAAATAAATATTCAAAAGATGTCTGATAAAAGTAGTCAAATTTTTTTTCTTTTTTAGAATAATATAGAAATAATTGTTATTTTTTGCACATTGTCTATGTGTCTACTTAAATATTTTTTTTATGTTATTTCTGAGTTTTTACTGAAACTTTTCAAAATTTTCAAATCATAGGGGTTGGCTTTTGCATGCATACTAGACTAGTAATTATTAAATAAAATTTGAATGTATTAGAGACAATTTGAGTAAGTCAACTTGCATGATTATAGTCAAGTCACTATGCGCATACTAGTCAAGTATTCATGCAAGTGCTGAACCTAATTAAATCAAGTTATAAGTCAAGTATATTAAATATCAATTCAAGTAATTTAATAGTCAAGTTACAATACATCAAATCAAATGTAAGTCAAGTAGTATAATTAGTCAATTAACATTATTAAAGTCAAGTATATTCAGTCAAGTAAATAGTCAAGTGATAAAATCAATTGACTCATACAGTCAAGTTACCTAGAAAATCAATTGACATAAAATGCGAAAGTTTTAAAATAAAATTTTAAAATTATTTTAGAATTCAAAAAAATAAATTTAATTTTGCTAAAAAATAAATAAGTAAAAGTTTTTATTTGGATTAATAGAGCACTTGAAAAAGAATTCTTTAAAGTAAAAATTTCTTCTGCTAAAAGAATAATTCGATATATATTCCTAAAAGAATTCAATAACATTCACAAGGGTAATTTTATTTTCTTTCTCAACTATTTTGCAAATTCCTTCACTGAAAGAGACAAAAAATTTCTGACAACTTTGACAAAGAATATTTTTCGTGACAATAATTTTTTATAAGAAAAATTTTTCTTTCTCTATTCTATTGAAAGAAGATGCCTCACGGCAATTTTAAGATAAGCATGAATGCAAAAATGTGTTTGTTGTGTGGAACATGAAGTTAAAAAAAATTTCTTCTTTACTGATTTCATTCACGTTTCATATGAAAATCGAGTAGAGAAAAAAATAAGAGAGTGAAAATGACAAATTGAGCAACTTGTTAGAGTCATAAATTTTTGTGTTTCAGAAAAATAATTGAAATCCATTAAAAATCTCATCAAATTTTTCTACCCAACTCAATTGCAATTATTAACATAATTAAATTAATTTGGAATCCAATTAATTTACTCGTAATTACACATTAAAATTATCGTCATTCATTAAAATCACCTAAAAGCAAATCAAATAATTAAAATAAAACATTTTTTCTACCTTTTTCATTTACACTCATTCAATAAGATTCATGGCCCTCAGCGTGCGAAAGTTAAAACGTGATTTCATGCAAATTGACTTAATTTTCACTAGCACGACACCAATTCGGTGTGTTTGAAAGCAATTTATTTCAATTTTTTCACTTCTTCTAATATGGCACTTAATCAGGTACAAATTTTTTAGAGGATTTTCCAACTGTTCAATGATGTTCTTTTGCAGCATTTTCCCAATGGGAATAAAAAGTTTTATTATTATTATTTCACTTTGTGTCTTCATAAATGTCGTGCTCGCTTGAAGCAATTTTCATGAACATAAAACAGAGACTGAATCGACTTTAAACAAACAGAAGCGGAGCAATAAAACATTTTGAGGATTTTTTCAAGACGATTTTCAAGGTAAAATAACTCAGATTGATTAAATGTGTTTGCGATGTTATTTTCAAAACAAATTAAATTTCAATAAAAATAAATATTGAAACACACTTAACTAGATTTCGTTTAAGATTCAATTATAATTTTTTTTTTCATTGTTATTGTTTTGATTTTTTTTGTTTACATTTTTGTTGGATTTTTATTAATTTTTTAAAACTGTCAAAAAATTATTAAATTTTAAAAATGTGCAATTCAACTAAAAGATGTTATGGTATAAGAAATTCTACGTAAAAACAAAGCTTGTTCAACGTTTAAGTAGAAATCGTGATATTTTGTAATGATAACCATAAGATTTGCTGAATTGACTAAAAATTTTAATAAAAATTATACACATAAGTTTCTTTACCTTGAAATTTATTCTCCCTAATATACCTTCTTTCTCTGTACTCTTATCAATATCAAAATCGTAGGTAGTGAAGTAGAAGAAATTTGTTGAAGCAGCAAATATTTGTCAAGATGCAACTTCTTTTTCAATCTCTCTATTAGAGTCTTTCTCTATGTCCTTTGAGAGCTTGAATCTGTCTTTATTTTGCTTCTCGCTGTGTGGCAGTTTATACAATTTTCTTCTCCTCTAACTGAATCATTAAAATGAGGGGAGGAAAGAATAAAAAGAAAGGTATTGTGCATTATTGTAGATGAAAAATAGATAAAGAGGAAAATTGTGTGGCGAGAAAAAGAAGAAAAAGCAAAGCAGAAAAAAATGACAAACAGAATGCTCAACTAACAATGGAACAAACATACACATATAAATATACAAGAAGATGACGATGGATAAAAATTGCTTACTTCAAGTGCCATACAAAAGGGCAAAAGCACATGCTTTTTCACTACATTGAAATAGAACCGGGGAGTCTAATGGAGTGTCTTTTGTTGTGTCACCTTCCTTATTCACTTCCCTTTTTATTATCATCATTATTATTACTGCTCCTGTCCTCCTTTATAGATTTTTAATCGAGGTCGCATCAACAGCAAATGGATTTTTTTCTGCTCATTCGTCGACTTTTTGCTTAAGTGGCACATGAACTTTGTGATGGCAAGAAACATTAACAACCACACGCACATAATTTTTCTTTTCATTTCATCTCAATTGATCTCAATTCAATTTGAGAGGCGGAAAATTTTTTAGCAGAACAGCCAAAAAATAGACTTTAAGAAGCTAATTGAATGGCTCTTAAGCACAATGACTTATTGGCCTAAAGAAACAACCAAATCAATAAATTCTCAGCTAAATTATCCCTCGATAATTAAAGTAAGCATTTTTACGGGCTATTTTGGTAGAAAATTTATTTCTTCTTTTATTTATATATTGTACAACATATAACCTCATTTCTTAGAATGATTAATTTATATCTTCTTCTTATTTTGGATTATTTGCACCTGATACTGATGAAATTATCTTTAAAGAAGATGTTGAAATTAGGATGTATAGAAGAATTATGTGAAAATTAGCTTAATTTGGCTATAATATTTTATATTAATATTCAAAGTAAGAAGAAAATTATTTGCGTTGATCTTGCTTTGATAATATTCACAAAATAAAATTTGAATATTTCTCTTAAAACTAATTAAAATATAGGGTAATTATTTTTTATTTCAAATTTAAACTTTTTTAAAACGAGACTGAAAAGTGTCCGCCTTAAGTCGGATTACTTTAGCGCATTTTTGGTGCCTAGATCAGTGTATGTTAACAAATTACAGACTTATTAGATTCGTTTGAAAAATAGATTTACAGTTTAAAATAATTAGATCCAAATAAATTAAGAATATAAGTAAAATCATATTTATAAAATTTTGATGCATGAAAGTTCGGCGAGCGTTTTTAATTGAAGTTCATTTTATCAGAGTCCAAAACCGTTTTACAAATAACTAAAAATCAACAAAATTTTTTTCGATTATTTATAAAAGCCTTACCGATTAAATTTTAGTTGAAAATTTTAATTGAATAAATTTAAGCTAATTTTTAATTATTTTCAACTAAAATACCAAACGGCTTCGGACTCTGCAATTTACAGAATCTTATTATAATTTTGTTGACTTGAAAATAACGGTTGAGTAATATTCAAAATATTTGAAGTTCCAATATTTGCCGTTGGTGGCGCTGCAATCGTTTTCGCACCCAATTAATGCAATCAGTGGCAACATTCTAATAAAGAATGCCGCCAATAACTTGATAGCACAATTCATTTAAAACAAAGCGGAAGTCTCCAGCTATTGTAGTTTTCGAGATCTCGCGCCTCAGCGGAACAGTCAGCCAGCCAGCCAAAGTGAAGATATATAAGCGGCATTGTTGTTCCAAAAATGCGCTAAAAATTAATAAAGTTCAATATCCAAAAACCGGATTTTTATTTTTGTTTCAATATCAATATCAATTCATCTCTTTCAAAACAGTTCAAAGACAGTCAAAATAATTTCCTCATATTGATAGCATGTAAGTTAATATTAATTAAATGCACTTGTGCTTATATGACGTGCATAATATTTATAACATTCAACAAATGTAAGTCAAGCGCAACTAAAGCTACCGTAAAAATGTAAACGACCTTGACCGCAACAGTAAAACACTCAGAGAGAACTGCAGAGAAAAAGAGACAGAGAATAAAAAACGATTCAACATTTTCATATGCCGCTTACCGCATTCAATGCAAAATTTTTTTCATAAACAAAAAATTAATTTTGCAATAATTTTTTTTTCTCTAAATCAGGTTTTCTACAATATCTACATAAAAAATTTTTAATGTGATTTTTCAAAGACAAAAGTAGAGAGTGAGAGGAAAAAAAGTAAGCAATCTTTGCAGTATGCTAAAATAGTGCTAAGCTAGCAGACGTAGAATATAAAAATTGTATTTTGTTACAATAAATTGTGAAAATTCAATACTTTAAGAAACAAGTGAAAAAAGAATAAGACAATGTCTAAAAAATCGATTCTTGAACAAATGATTGCAATTTTATCTCTAATATTTGCTGTCGTTTTGATCTCGATCATTGCAATCCCACAAATGCTGCAAGCACTTTTCCGATTGATTTATTGCCAACGTAAAGAAGATATCGATGGAAAATTGGCAATTGTGAGATTAAAAAGTGCTCTTATAAGAAAAATAATTTTTATGTGGGCTGAAAGTGAAAAAGACTTTAGTTATAATTGAAAAATTTTTCATATTAGGTGAAATTAAACACAAGAACAAATTTAAAAATTGATAACCGGTAATTTTTAAATTCAAATTATTTAGGCGTTTTTCTTAAAATTCTAAATTCAAAAACGTATCAACCGTTATTTTTTAAATTTGAAAAACATGAACGTTTAAAAACTGCTTAAAATAATAAAACTGAGAAAAATTCATTCAATTCAGCTCACATATAAAAAAATCAGTAATATTAACCGTCAGTGACGTGTTAAAAGCGCATTTTCCCGCAACAGATTAGTTTTGTTTCAAAATTCATTGAAAGTTTCAAAAAAAACTTTTTACGGCCTTTTTGAAGTCTGTACAGCCAAAAACATACTTGGCTCCAAATGTCCAAAAATCACTTCTGACATGTTTTCTCGACGTTTAATGACATTTTAAGACTTTTTGGTGAAAAAAATTTTTTTGGTTCATGTGATGGACATCCACCACATGCATGCCCTTGGGTCACCACCAAGCTATAAACTTTTTATGCCATCTTATTGTACGCTTCAAGACCTTTCCAACGAGTATAAATATGTCTGTATTTGAAAATTTTCGATTTTTGGTACATGTGATGCACCTGTGCGGCACATGCATAGACTTGGAATAAAATGTCCAAAAATCATTTTTGACTTGTATTCTCGATGGTTTATGACATTTTAAGACTTTTTGGTGAAAAAAATTTTTTTGGTTCAAGTGGTGGACGTCCACCATATGCATGCCATAGCTCGGCATGGAGAACGAATCTCGCGGAAAGCTTCCGTTACACCGGTCTCATAGTCAGAACCAACAGATTGGTGCAAAAAGTTTGGTAAAAAACCGTTTTTTGAAAGACTAGTTACGAAGACAGACAGACGGACAGACAGACAGACAGACGGACAGACAAAGTGGGCACAATAGCGCCTTTTTTCTAAATCTGATGGAAAATGCGCTAAAAACCAAATATTTATTCTCATTGAAACTTTTTTAATCAATTTAAAAGGTGACAGGAGGCGGAAGTTATTTTGGAAGATGCATTGTACAAAAGTTAGCAGAACGTGGTTGTAATCTTGTGATAGTTGATGATAATCTAGAGAAAATTGAGAGATTGGCTAAAGAGGTCAGAAGTGAAAATGTCAAAGTTTCAGTTTATTGTACAAATACGTGCGATAATCAAGAAGTTTCAGAATTATTCGATAAAGTTAATGAAGAATTTGATGACATTGATTTATTAGTGAGTGATTTATTAAAATACATGAAAAAATATAATTAAAATTTAAAATTTTATAGATCAACATACCACAATTCATGCTTAATTGTGAAAACGACTCATCAAAATTAATTGCTGAGAAAATGAGCACAAGTTTTAATAGCACAATGATTGTAAGGTTCAATTATATTTCTTAATATGCCAAAGCATAAGTTGATGTGTAATTAAATACCATTTAATCTTCAGATGACTTTGAAATTCCTCGATAAATTTAAACAACAGAATAATTCTTCAAGAATAGTGTCAATATCTTCATGTGCCGGTTTATCAAATTCACTTGATTTTTTATCAACTGATATGACATATAACTTTATGAATTCCATTAGTGATCACTTAAAAGAACGAAAACTAGACAAGAAGATCAAAATGACTTGTGTTTTACCTTGCTTCGTTCTGAATGGACAATTTATCACCAAATATCTTAATAAATTGTGAGTTCTTAGTATATAAATTACACCCATTATTTCATTAAATCATCATTTTTTCAACAGCTTCAAATTTAATCCAGTCAATGTGAATTTGATGGCAGACGAAATAATTAGGGGAATTACAGAACAAGAGAAACTTATAGAAATTCCAAACAATTTTACAAATCTTACAAAATTTTTGATGTACATTGCCAAATTAATTTTTTTCATTATCATGCTGTAAAATTTAGCTCAAGAACCATCAACGCCTATTATTAATTAATTTACACGGTAACAAAATAATTATAAACTCTTCATTCTCAACGATGTGTAAAGAAAACTAAAAAATAGAATTTTAAGAGCACAAATATTTTTGGCTCAACTATTGCGAAAACAATTCTTATTTCTTTCGAAACATTTTAGTTTGATTTCAGTCTTCAATCGTTGAAGTGGCGTGTATCTATCAAATTTTAATAGCATTTTGTGTAATAACTTTATTATACTAAAAAATTGCATGAAAAATTGCAAAATTTTTGATTATCATACTTTGAATTTTAAAGAAGAAATAAAAATTTTAAAAAATGTAAAACTTTTTAAAAAGTGTTGTGAAAATAATTAAAAATGATTTATAAAAACAAATCAATTACAATGGAAAATTTTAAAAGAATTTTACTCTTCATTTATGATTTCATTATCGCTGCATTATTATTCTTTCCAATGTATCTTCAATGGGCTTTTTGCAAAATCTTTCTTAGTCGAAAGAAATGTATAAAAGGAAAATTGGCATTGGTGAGTGACTAATTTAATCGTAACTTAATTGAATTTAATGAGTTGCTTCTACTTCAACCTCTAAGAATGTTGATCGATTATGAATAAGTAATTGTAAATATTTTCAAGATTAGTGGAGGTGGTAATGGATTAGGCAAAGCTATTTGTTTAAAATTAGCTACAGTTGGTTGCAATATCGCTGTGATTGATATTGATAAAGATGCAGCTGATCAGACAGCTAAAGAAGTGACTCAAATTGGTGCTTTAGCTAAAGCATACAAAGTTGATGTCTCAAATGCAGAAGAAATCGTAAAACTTCGTGATGAATTAACTTCAACACTTGGAGCTGTTGACATTTTGGTAAATAACAAAATAATTTCTATAATTAAATTTTAATACAATAATTTGTCAGATTAATAATGCTGGGATTGTTTCTGTGACAAGCTTAGAAGAAGATCCAAAGAAAATTGAACGTTTAGTAAATGTTAATTTAATTGGCCCATTACTGGTTAGTAACATGCTTGAATAACTTTTGCTACAAGTCATTTGATATTGAAAATTATTTAATAGATGACAAAATATTTTCTCGAACAAATGATGATTCGCAAGACTGGACATATTGTCTCAATTTCTTCAATGGCAGGATTGCATCCTTCTCCACAAATCATTCAATACACAGCAACAAAATTTGGTGTTAGTGGTTACATGGCAGCATTGACTGAATTCTTAAGACTTCAGAAACTTGGTGATAAAATAAAAACAACTTGTGTATTTCCATTTTTCATTAAAACTAATGAAACTGTCACAAATTTCTTGAATCCAAAGTAAGTTTAAAAACTAACTCCATACGATTGCAGACATTTACAGAAAATTTCTGAATTTTTCCTATTGAGTCCAGGCGAGGACATTAAAAGTTCTTTAAGGATCTTTTTTGAGCGTCTTGCCTGGATTTCAAACTTGAAATAATTTTTATTTTTAGCATAAGGTTCAAGCCATTAGAAGTGAATTTTGTTGCTTCAAAGATTGTTGATGCAATACAAAAAGAAGTGAGAATTTTGTCAATTCCATGGTATTTTGAGTTTGTTACAAAATATGTCAACTTAATGCCACTCAAAATGCAACAAAAACTCTTCAGAGACAGAATACTAAGGGAACATGAGTTTGCTAAGTCTGAAAATTAGCAAATATTATAAAAAGTATTTAAGAAAATGTATTTTCTAAAATAAATTTTATTTCGTTTTCTTACTAACTGAAATAGTTTTCTTACTTTTAAATAATTTTCCTAGTAATGTTTTAAAAACAAATTTAAGTAATTTGAATGAAGCAATCACGCAAATCGCTAAAAATGCAAGAACATCGAGTGATGTACGTTGCCAGAAATTTTGATGAACAGCAAAATATTGCATATGAGGAGCTCCATGATGTCTAATTACATATTCAATCCAATAAATTGCAGACTCTTTTGGTGACATTGGTCGATCTTGGTAAAGTTGTGAAAATTTCTTAACTTTATTTGAATATCTACAAAAAAATAATTATAAAAATATTCTTATCATTATCAAACACGTGTCTACTTACGTTTCATTATGAAGAAGTTCATTTATAGTATTTTGCAATTCATTCTCAGTTATTGTTTTTAAATTCAACTGTAGAGACCAGCCTTCACTTACAATTTCATTACAATTGACTTCTTGATCACCAAAAATTGGTAAACCGAGTATTGTTACTCCATGATATTTTGATTCTACAATGCCCCCTAATCCACAGTGAGAAATGAACAATTTCATATTTTTATGAGCTAAAATATCATCTTGTGGCAGCCATTTTTTTATCATTACATTTTCAGGTTTTTCATTGATTTCTGAATCCCATTTCATTATAACTTTTTGCTTTAATTTACTTAAAACTTTCATAAGCATTTCAACAAAGTTATCGGATAAGAAAGCAGTTTGAAAGTTTGTTCCAAGGCTAAATAAAATTGCACCTTCATTTGCATCATCAAGAAATTTTTGAATATCCTAAAAATAACTTTTTAAAAATGTTTTTTATCAAAATCCAAATTTTCTTACTTGAGGCAATTCATCTGGTATTTCTTTAACTTGAATTCCTCTGATTTCCACAACAGCTGGTAAATTAGGTCGCACATTGCCTTCACTAAAGTGATCATTAACTAACACTAATGAAATATTACTTTTTGATTCCTCATATGAACGATGACGTGAACTTGGGAATATTTTTCTATTGTATTGAAAAGAATTATCAACTTTCAAGTGTTTTTAACTCGTCAATTTTAATCTACTCACTCATAGGCAAGTTTTTCGTAATAATCAATACCAGCGAACATTAAAATGTCGAAAACACCTGCTAGGAAATTTTGAACTCGATGAATAAAATTTTTCAATGATCCTGATGGGAAAAATGCATGGTTGACTGCATTAATTTCTATTGGATTACCAACAGGGATATTTGTATACGATGAATGTCGTTGAACACTAAGCATTGCAGTAGGACAATTAAAATGTTCTCCAAAACCAAGCAAGAAATGGTTCGCAGTTAGACCAATAATGATCATATCAAACCTTTCATTCAAAATTCTTTGAAAATCGTCTGTATAAATCATATCTTCTGCTAATTGAACTCCAAGTTTTGGAAACATAAAAAGCATTTTGAATTTTGAAACTTCTCCTGTTGTAAATTTTCGAAATAATTCTTTAAGCTCTGGTCTGATAGGTGATTCGAATTCTCGATGATTATTTATTTTCTTGTTGAGCGGAAATGGTGAAAAAACTGTGACATGGTGACCTTTTTCAGCTAGTGCAGTTGATAATGCATGAACAATTATCATATGAGATTTTGATGGTGTTGGAAAGAGAAATAATATTCTCGATGCTGTAGATAAATTGACAATAATTAAAGTCAATAAAACAATTGAAATTTTCATTTTTAATTCACACGATGTTTTTGCATTGAGATACGAGAGACGACTGAATGTGAAAATCGAGTGAACTTTTCAATTAATATCTAATCTTGAATGTTTTAAATCAGCTGATTGTCAAAGAAAAAAAGTTACGATTCATGAATGTGTGTAGGTCAGGAAATATTTCATGTAATATTTTTTAATTGAATTAAAATGATATGCCTTTTCAAAGCTTTTGAGTGTTCCATTTATGGAATATGAGATAAAAGAAATCTTATCTTTGAACTAAGTACAAAAACTCTTTTTATTCATTTTTCATTACAAATGTCATTGACTTTTTTCTTTTGAACAATTTTTTTGTAAATAATTCTTAAAAAATATTATAATATTAAAAATAATGACAACACTACTATCGAAAATATTATCACATTGAGAGAAGTCTCTTTGGCAAAAATTTTCATGAACGGTTAAAATTTGCATGCAAAGAGCTCCATTACATTTAAAAACATATTTAATACAATAAAACGCAGTTTCTTTTAGTTACAGTGATTACGAAAGTTTCTTGAACTTACTTAAAAAACTCTTCTGTAATATTTGATATCTTATCAGACGCATGTCTACTTACGACTAATTATAGATTAATTCATTTATTGAATTGTACAATTCTATTTCATTCACAGTTTTCAAATCAAGTGGTAGAGACCAACGTTTTAATTCGATTTGATTAAAATTGACGTCTTTTTCACTAAAGATCAAGTATCGATACTTCATATTATGAAACCAAAAATACGTTACAAAAAGCCGCTAGCATGCCGCGGCATACTAATGACATGCTGTAATATATTTTTTGGTTACACGGAAATACTTCGATTCTAAAATGCATTCTAATTCATAATGTGATGTTAATCAGTTCATATTTTTGAAATTTATGAAGAACTAATAAATTTATATCGATAGTACAGAGTAATGCAAATATATACGAATTTTATCAAAAGAATAAAACTTAAAACGAAGAAGTTTTCATTTGAATTTTTTCCCATAAGAAAGAGTTTTTTTTAAAGACAATTTACGTCGATTCTAGTCAATAAAAAAAAACCAAATTTTATTTAAAAATTTGTAAAGCTCTATAAAGTTTATCAATTTATTTTTTCTTCTTATCACCATATTTTCCAAGGTATGGAAACGATCTCTAAAGATCACTCAGATTCCTAAAGTTCTCGGAGTTTCCACACCTTGCTATTTTCTTTGATAATTTTTTTATAATTGCACTTAACAATAGTTTCATAAATTTGAAATATTACATAAGAGGAGCTCCATGATGTCTAATCACATATTCAATCCAATAAATTACAGACTCTTTTGGTGACATTGGTCGATCGTGGTAAAGTTGTGAAAATTTCTTAACTTTATTTGAATATCTACAAAAAAATAATTATAGAATGTTCTTATCATATCAAACATGTGTCTACTTACGACTTATTATAGATAAGCTCATTTATTGAATTAGAAAATACCGTATCAGTTATTGTTTTCGTATCAATTTGCAATGACCAGCTTTCAAACTTAATTTGATAACAATTAATATTTTGATCAACAAAACTGGAAGATCAAGAATTGATCAATAAAATCAATGAAAATTGAATTGATTCGATGTTAGTTCCAAGAATAATTGCACCTTCAATTGCATCAACTACCACTAATAGAATGTTTCTTAATGATTTTTCATAAGATCGATAACCAGCCTGAGAGAAATTTACAAAAAATATTTCAAAATGTTTTAAAAAATAATTTTATCCTCAAATTACAAACAATTTCAATTGATTATGGATATTAATCTGATAATTTCTAGAATGTGAGGTCTAATATTTCTTTATATGATAAATTTGAAATAAAGGAAAATTAATGCAAACAGCTGATAAGAATTTATACATTGTGTAATCACATCACTACCTTACCTTACCTAGACAAGAATAAAATTGTTATGAAATTATTAATTGTTTGTAATTTATTTTGAATGTTCATCAATAATAAAGTAATTCGATTCTTAAGTTCTGTTTTGAGAAGCAAGCAATAACAACTCGCATGTTTTTGTTTTTATTTGAGCAATACAAATAGAGAATAAGTAAAAAATTAAATTATTCCCGGCACATATCATACTATTTATTTATTCAGCAGTTTAATTGTTTTTTTTCGGCTGCTACATTTTTTGTTCTTCACACTTTAGTTTAGTCATTCGGTGTTTTGCTTCGTGAGTAGACAGTCATGAAAATTTGAAGCAACAAATGGACAGCAGTTCAGTGTGTCAAAAAGTTATTGCATTGACTTTATTATTTTTTGATATTGGAATTTGTATTTTAATCGGTGGTCCACTTTTTATTCATGTATTTTTTAAATACATTCATAGTCAATATGAAAGAAATAGAAATGATGGTGAGGTTTTTATGGTAAAAATTAAATTATCGAGAATTTTTAATAAATCTAATATTGGATAAATTTTGATTGAAGGACATCCATGAAAGAGATGACACATTGAAAGCAATTCACAAATTAAAATTGATTTTGAAGCTAGCTTGAGAATAAATTTTTTTGCAATTTTTGTCTGTGTATATATTAATGACGTCAATAGAATCACCATCATCAAATTTGATTTGTCTAGAGTCGTTTGGAGCAAAAAAAAATCAAACCAGTTTTAGAATGTGATGAAATAATTATGACGTTTGATATTTCTTTGCTGCTTGTGAGTCAGTTTGGTTTAAATATTAGATAATTTTTAATTATAATTTCTTTATTTTTAAGTCAGTTGAAGAGCGTTCGACTAAACCAATTAATTAAGAAGCTACAAATTTCAATTATTTTATGTGATTTAAACAGAAGTTTGTCAAATTAATTTAATAAAAAAAAATATTTACGTAAAAGCCTTAAACATGATAATAAAATTAAATTGTGAAATAAAAGTGACAATAATGGCGCTATTAGTGACGATATTGTATGAATTTTAAATACGGAATCACGAATAGCGCAAAAAATATTTCTTACGCTTTGATTAACATTGACCTTGTAAAGACACGAATTAGAAAGAAAATAAAACTTTTCGTCTTATAGTCAAATAAAAAAAATGTTTTTTTCTCATTATTGCAACTCTTTGTGTGCATTCAATTGAGCTAAAAATAATCAATGAAAAAGGATTCAATGAAGTATAAGGAAAAAGAAAAAAAATCTCATCAATAATCTTGAGAACCTTTTGAAATACTTCATAAAAAATAGCAAAATAATGTAGGTGTAAGAAAATAGAAAAATCATTCTCAGTTCAATCGTAGAAATGCAAATATATATCATAATAATAAGGAGTGTGAATGAAATAGAAACCTTTTTGCAGCAGCATACCCGAGCGGCACATGACTAGTCCGTACGACCGTCATAAGGCGGTATTTATAGCCATGGGCCTTCGCGACGAACCGCTGAATAGTCGCGAAGGCGGTCGCATGACTGGCTAAATACCACGAAGTCGTTGCCACGCTGCCCTGACGGTAGAGTTTTTTCCCTCAATTGTGGTCACAGCGACGACTTCGTGGAATTTGGCGGCAATCGGCGACTGGACATAAGCAGTCGCCGTGACGTTTTCTACGGCATTTATATGACCACCTAGCGACTAGAAATTTTTCTTTTGCTTTCCTGAAATTTAAATGGGTTTTAAATCTAAATTACACAATACTATTGCTTATCTTTTTTAAATGTAAAATATTATTTATTATTTCAATTTCTCAAAACATTACAATTTTAATAACTTACAAAATTAATCAGAAAAAGTCCCAAAACAATTTGTTGAATACCAAAAACACGACATATTACTGGATCTCATCTGAAATCGAAAGGCTAGTTTGATAAACTAAAATAGAACAATCAATTAGAATATTATTAAACATTTTCAATTGAGAATACTCACTGTGCAAAGCCAAGAGATCCATAATCAATTCCAAATCAAGTATTGAGTGATGAGTTATAGAACTGCAAAAAGATTATACAATGTCAAAAATTTATTAAAATAGAAAATTATCATTTATTATACTTATCTTAGAATTTTTGCACCTGATTTGATTTAATTTGTCTCTTTTGATGAAATTAGAAATATTTTACTGAAAAGAAAATAAGAAATGTTAATCAATTTCCTTGACTTGAATTTTTTTATAATGAAAATTATTTTATAAGTTTAATAAAACTTTTTACCTGTTGTATTGGTGAAACTTCATGATGCCTTTGTTTTATGTCATCTTAGTTTTGTGTTTCACTACTTAAAACTATTTATTTTCACTTTATTTACTTCACTTTCAAAAAATCAACACTTAATTATTTTCACGATTTTAAATAAACTAAATGAAAAACGTGTTCGTCTTACAAAGTAGTCGTGACGTAGTCGCATGATAGTCATAAAGTCGCCTTCACAACTTTTTCACGGCTTTCAGACGACTACAACGGTAAAAAGTTACGACCGCCATGTGACTGCCATACGACCAACATAAGACAGCCCGTAAGGCCCGCTTTTACGGGACTCCATGACTATGGCTAGGCAGTCGTACGACAGTCGTGTGATCGTCATAGTCGCGCTGTGTCGCTCGGGATATACGTGTGTATTATTGAGAATTACACAAGCGAGGTTTCCTCAATGGATAAATTGAAATCGAAGTGTAATCAAGAACGACTTAAAAATGCGTTCAATCATCATGAAATTCTACTTGAAATATTATATGCACAGCCACAATTGAGCTTACACGATACTTAACGAGAGAGAAAAATGAAATAAAAATGGATGGAGAGGAAATTCTCGCTTTCTTAAATTCAATGAAAAGAAAAATCCATTCAATAAGAAGATGAAGGCAGAAAATGATTATTTGATGTTCACTTTTTTTCTCTCGCTAAAGGGAATGTTTTATTTGGCATTCAATGATGCAGACGTAAATCGTCAGTGGTTTCATTTCTATCTCTTTCTATATTTATGAACCGTTGCCTTTTTATGAGTTCAAATTGATAGGAAATTTGTGAGCGCTTTTTTGAAATTTATTTTCACTTTTTAAAGTTGATTTTATGACTTTTTTTGGTCAATATATGACAGTTTAAATGAAATTTCTCATACTTTTCTGCTTCATTCAATTTAAGCGATTCAGCTAAGCTCAATAAGATGGAAAAAGAAAGTGAAATCGATTTTGCCTTTAAGGTTCATTTCATATGTGTTTACAAAGACGAGGTTCATTCATTTCACCTTTTATTTACCTTTTTCACTCGCCTTGAGAGAGAGAGAGTCTAAAAATATTTACCTTTTACTTCTTTTCATGTTTTTTTCCTCTTGCTCACTTATTTCTTTTTCGATATCAATATAATATAGAAAGAGAGGGTGAGCTAATAATCTAAGATAGGACACTGTGATTGTTTAGTGTACAAATTCATTTATTTTAAAAGTAAAAAATATAAATTTAATTATTTTCATAATAATAAGTTTGTTGATTCTTAAAGACACAAGAGTGATATTAAAGATAATTTTGATAATTTTATTTTTCAAAAATATTTTTAATTCAAAAAATTTGGACCTTCTTTTAAATTTAGTTTTTAACAAATCTTGAAAAATTATTAATCAATTAAAATTACCTTTCAATTACAGAGTCTACATCTTAAAAGTAAGTAATAATCGCACAAAAAAAAGAAAAAAAACGTGTATTGAATTTCAATAAAGCAACACATTTTCATCATTCATTGCTGTTTCACAGTTTTATTGCTCTTTAAAATAAAGATAGTGGAAAAGATCTTTCTTTATTTACCAACTTTATTGTGAACTTATCTCATTTTTCTTCGCCTTCATGTCGTCTCATAAATCATTTATTTAATTAAATGTTTTTTCAATCTCCTCCCAATATTACGAAAATTTTCATTTAGTTACCATGTCTCGCTAGAGTTGGCATCTGCGAATGAAATTAAAAGCGTTGAGGAAATTTTTTTAAAATATTTTTTTGCATCGAAGTGAAATTAATTAAGCGTAGCAAATTGTGTATGGGGTTATAAATTTCAGCATTTTTTGCATGCTTATCCGCTTTTCCGTCTCAAAACATGTGTATGTATGAATGAGACACACAAAAACACCCCCTAATGTTCGCAGCATACACTACACTTGTTCAAACTTTTTTCCATTCTCTCTTATATTCGCAAATGTATGTATGCTCATAAATTATGTTGCAATTTTTGTATTTTTCCAACAAGAAAATATTTTTGTACATGTAGTTTATGCTTATGAGTTGTTAAATACTTTTGATGATAATACGAAGGAGGAGAAGAAAATAATATTTTAAATATGACATTTTAGGATAATGACAAATTCTTTTGTTGCTAAGAAGATAAACTAAAAGCTAAAGACGCAAAAAATTTCCTTTTTCTATGATAAGAATTCAAAGAACTTGTGCTTGTTTAAGAAAGATGAGCGATAATTTATCTTTTTTGCTCTTATTCATTTTTATTTTCTTTATAAAATTTTATAAGCAAGAGACATGAAAATGACTTCTTTTTGAGCTATAAAAATTGAGTGTTTTGAGGATGAAGTGATTTTCTTTTAAAAAAATGTCATTAGAGTGAAGATAAAGTTTAAAAAACAAGAATTAAAGTGCACTTTTGAAAAGTTTAAAATTGTGCACTCTTTAACATCTCTTTAGTACTGTGAATATCAAAAACTCTAGAAAACTATTTTGCTGTAGATTCAAAATAATTTTTAGTTTATTTTAAATGAAGCATATGGAAATTACTTATCAAGCTCATAGACATGCATTGTACAATAATTAATGATGATAATTAATAATAAGTTTGCCATTATAGGAAAGTTTTCACTCATTTATAATTATTTGAATAAAGTTAGAGTTGGAAAGTTGTTGAATGCAATTGAGAGATATTTTTGATTAAATTACAGCCATGATAAAGAGGGAAAGATTGTTGAACAGAGCTTGTCAAGTTTTTCCATGCTTGCGGAGATTACAAGATTTTCAAACGTGACTGAAATGTTTACCGAGTGTGCACTTGCTTAACTATTTAGTTAGATATTTATTTAGAATCAAAATTGAATAAGATAGGTTGTATAATTTTCACCCTCAAAAATTTTTCTTTAAATTTTTTTTATCTCAACTCATAAAAAATTCATTTCAAGATTATTCGACACTTTTTTTTCTCGCACTCATGAACCATGAAATTTTCTGTCTTTCTTTTTTACTGTTCTATTCTGGCAGCAACCAGCGTTCAAAATCACGTTGTCATTGTATCATATCGCAATAATTACATTATAATTCCATTACTGTAAATCGCTTTGATGTTGATGCTGTGACAAAGTTTTGATTACTTTTCCCCTCAAAAGTTTTTCTCGCCATCTCTCTTTCTCTTTGCACACCCTTTAGTCCTTGCCTTCTTTTTTTTTATATTATATTTTTTCTGATGATGATGGTTGATGTGGATGCAAGCAATACAAATAAAAAATGAACATTTCTTGGCTGAAAAATTTTCTAAATTGAAAATAATTTTATTAAAAATTAAATTTTTATGAGTTTATTGCACTCAAGAATTTTTTTCAGACACTCAGTCAAATGTAGTGTTTATCAGATCGTAACGACAATTTCTTCTGTGATTTATGAACGAAGGCGGAAGTCAGGAAATCTTCTCGTTGAGTGAAACTAAATGGAACATGAAAGCAGCAGCCAAATGGTTTTTTCTCTACATGTAGACATGTGAAAGAAAAGCAGACGAGGCATAAAAAGGGAAATTTTTGGAATTTTTTTTCTTATACAAACACAGGCTTGATTGCACAATTTCACATCCTGCTTGGCAAGTGAAAGTTTATGTGCTTGCTTCGATGACAGGAAATTTCTCATCTCTCTTTTGTTTTATGTCTATGTTGCACATACAGAAACTTTAAACTCAATAGTGCATCATTCATATTGCTAGTTTCTTGTTTGAGGTTTCATAAATGACAGAGAGATGCCACATTTTCCGTCTATTTGGTTCTCAACAAAATACAAACAGGAATTGTGACTTATTGTTTAATTTTTTTTTCTGTTGAGAAATTAAAAAGTTTCTCCTTGTATTATAGAGTGAAAGATATAGAGAGGAAAAAGTTGGCTCTTTTTGCCAGCATTGAAACCGCATAAACTAAATTAAAAGTTTTTCTCACAACAATTTTACCAGAGCGAGTAAAAGAAAAATCACGAAAAAAAATTCAACTCCTCCTGCCATTCTAACAACAATCAATGAAGCACAGGCAACAAGCGACATTAAATTAAATTGCACGTAATTAAGTATGAAAGGGAAGGAATAAAGAGAAAACACTTGAAATATTGCACTTGGACTTGAAAACAAATCTTTGGTTTTTTCCTCTTGCCAACTGTTAATTTCACTCGTGAAAAAGTTTTTTATTTCACTTACTTTTACTGATGTTCATAAAAATAAATTTTTCTTTTTTCACTCTCTCCTCTAGCTCTTTTTGTCCTGCAAAATCCCACCATCATTGCTTTGTGTGAATATGTCCCTCTCTCACTCTTTGTTCTCTTGAGAGCTTTTCAATTATAAAGTGAGTGCAATAAAAAAAATTGTGGAAAACTTTTCATATACACACAAGCATTCCGGCTCGTAATTTATCATTTGAGAGGAAAAAGCAGCAACAATGTTTGAAGTATGAAGTACTTTATGCCATTACTGTGAACTTGAGTTGAGAAATTTAACAATGAAAATTTTGATGAACTCTCAATTGGCTTTTTCTTCCTATTTTTAAAGTAAATTAAATTTTTTCTTTGAATAATGAACAACTTTTAGAATTTCTGTTGTACTTTTAAAAAATATTGAAAAAATATATTTTTATTTTTATTTTTTAACATATCTGAAAGTGAATTTAATGAAAAAACAAAAAAAGAATAAACATTAAATCGATATATGTAGCTGTTAATTTGATTACAGAACAAAAATAAAAGTGGTAATTAATTTTCCAATATTATAATGATTCAATTGTTTATTTTTCATTTTATTTCATGTTGTAAAGCAATAAGTTAAAAGTAACACCATTTTTATGTATGTATGTAAAAAGAAAATTGTGATTGTGTGCTATGAAATAGATAACGCTAAGTTATCTCATAATGAATTTATCTAAATTAATAATAATCGTTGGATAAATTTGCTCTTTTACTATGATTTGTCATTTTTTAATAGGATTTCAATATTTTTACTTTTTTCTATTATCAACACTTATAACCAAGAGAAAAAATTCAACTATGTATTTAGAAATTTTTTTTTCTTTTTCATTTTTCATAGATGTGATATAGAAATTTTCATATTGTTGCTTTCATTTTTCATGTTAATTAAAATGTCATCAAAATAATGATAATTCTATGATTATGCTTTGATTGCAAACACTTATTCTTTTTTAAATCTAATTTAAAATTTATTTTCATGCTGTCATGCTTTCATAAGAAGTCAATTTATTATATGGCTTTCTTCAATTTATTTTGACTCATGACACTTACTTTTTCAAATTTATTTTTCACGTGTATGACTATGCAAGAGAAGGTTTTATGAAGGTCATTTGAATCATGCAGCTATTTTTTATCTCTGTTTTGTGCCGGTGATTTATTTGCGAATAAATATCTTTCTGTTTGTTGGCTGTGAAATTTTAGCTGCATTTTCACCTCAAATTTTTATTCTAACGCAATTTACACACAAAATAATTAAATGTGATAATCAAAGGTTAAAAATTAAAATTATCATGCATCCACATTGTGTGATGTCTATTGTTTAAAAAAATCTTTCAAAATTATATTTTTTAAAACTTAAAAGTTTCTGTATTGCATATATGTGTCTTTCTAAGTAGAAGTTAATATTTTTTTAAAAATAAAACCATTCTTATACACATAAAATAATTTTTTAAAGTCGTTTTTTGACCACAATATAAATCATAAATCTATCTAATAAAATTCTTTTTCTTTCTTATGTCAATAATTATTCTCATTCAAAGTTGTGTTTAATATCATCATAATTAGTGTAAAAATCCTAACTATATGTATAGAATAACTTGAAATTATTTTTAGTTTCATTTAAAATGGCAAGAATTAGAAAAAAAATACGTAAATAATAAAAAAGCTTGTCTAGATAGAAACAAAATGAAATAAATTTACTGTATTGAACAATCTACATCACCATTCTTCGGTAGACATTCAAAGACACATGCAATTGCTTTGGCAATATAAGTCATTGTTCCAAATGAGCCACTAGGAGCACTATCATAGAGATGCTGACAAATATAAGCGGCACCACCGCACAATAGATTACCAGTTGCAGTTGTTTCCTTTGAGCCGTCTTTTGCTTTTGCACAGCACAATGTTGCATCTCCTGATACTGCACGTTGATCTTCTAAGAAGAGTTGATTTGCTTTATGCACCAAATGTTCAACATAAATAATTCCACCAAGCGAATGTGAAACATTATGCTCAGTGACAAGTGTCAGCACCATAAGCGCCTCAACAACCAATTGACGATACTCTGGTTGCGGAATTGTGTTGAGTGCCGTCTCTACTTCCAATGCAAATTTAAGCTCGTTCGAAGTCATTTCTTGTGTTAGACTTTGTGGCAAGACACGTCCCTCAATTGCAATTCCTTGGCACTGTATAAAGTAAATGAAAATTTGATAAATTTTACTCAAGGGAATGATACTTTTTCACACTTACTCTTTCCAATACAGTCCAGACACGAGGATAAAAATCTCTTGGAACACGATTTAAAGCACCATCGAGACGACGACGTCTCAACCATTGACCCTGACGGTCGTCAATAAGTGTTGATGGATCTTCATCAATGTCACCCAATCCAATTTGACTTTTCTTACTAACACGACTTGATTTACAGCTTACGATTGAAAAATTTCCTCTTGCAACACTGCTTACGGCAAATTCTTTACCGCTCAGAATATGATGTAAAAGATTTTTCATTTCGAAAGGTGACAAATTAAGAAGATGTTCCGACGCTTGTTCACCATCACATGCAAGTGTACGCGACAACTCCTTTGCCATAACTTGAATGATTAAACCAACACGAAGACGAAGCATCTCATGAAATAGTTGTGGTTCCGTACGAATAAACATTGAGAGATAGACTAATAATTCTTGTGTCAACATAGCTGTACTCTCATCATCGCCATATGCTTCATGAATTAACTGACGAAGTTCTGCTTCTGGTAGTGGTGCAGTAATTGTAAACTCATTTGTTGGAGGCATTCCAACAGTGACCTAAACCAAAAGACAATTAATTATTTTAATTTGATGGAAATTTTTCACTGTACTTGCCTGTTTTTGTCGAACTAATAAGTCAGTAACTGCCTTTGCTAAGTCCTCAACTCTCTTGCCCAACATACCCGCCGTGTGACGTACGAGACCCCATAGTTTTTGCTGGCAGGCCTTTTCATAGAGACCTTTGAGCAAATCGCGCACTGTGACAACGCGACCGCCCTCCAACATTCCTTGATTTGTAGAATTAGAATTATTATTCGATTGATCGTCATTTGCAGCCAGTTCTGGATGAGTCGCATTATATGTATATATTTACACAACGGTTACAATAAGCACATGATGATGAGAAATGGCAAATTATATCAACAATAAAATCCAGTTAAATGGTGGTTCCGTGTTATTTTTTTAAATGCATATTTTTAATCAGGAATAAAAAGAAAAGAAAAACGACAAACATAACGTAAGCAAGAGTTTCTTATAAAAAAAATTAATTTTTCAATTTTAGTTAATTGAACTAATTTTTTAAAATGTATTCTAAAAATCGAAGTCATCTGGCTACAATAAGTTTGTCTCTATATATCACTCTATGACTAATTTTAAAAACCTTAGCGAATTTTTGAATTTGAAATGAATTATGCACATATATGAATGAGTGATTTTTTGACTGATATGAAACAACTTTACCAAGTGAATTTTTAAAGTTTTCAAGACTTGTTTTAAAGTCTTATCCTGTAATAAAATTATCTAAAATGTGCACTTTGATGCACATGAAATTTCCTGTTTGTAATAAAAAACTTTTAATAAATTTTTATGCTATTTTAAAAACAAAAATTAATTTTTCAAATCGTGCATTAAATAAAGAAGCGCCAATAATATGGTGTATAAAACAAAAAAATATAAAATTTTGTTTTTGTTGCAAATTAAAAAGCTAAAGAGAAAAATAATAAACTTTTCGACCGAAAGTTAATCATTTTGAAAAAAAAGATAATTTTGGGTATTGGTAAAAATTGAAAATCATCCAATTTTACCAACAAAAACTCAAAAAAAGCCAAATCAATAAAAAAATTAATTCAAAAATTAATAAATTGTAAAATAATTTTAAATAATTTGGGTTGAATTTTAAGAAATTTACCTGTATTAAATTCCAATCCTTGTGTATCCACCAAATATTGCAAAATGTCACCCTGTTCTTCAAGATTTTCTGTCTCTCGAAGCATAGCCAAGAGCTCTTCAACTTCAGTATTTTCAAAATTTGATTCTGATTGACCGACACGATGGTGACGTGAGATATTGATGCGTGGCACATCTGATGTTTGGATTTGCACTTTATTTGGTGGCAAGCCGTCTTCAGAAATTTCTGGCCTTGGAGTAATTTCACGATTGTCGGGGCCCGCGGGCGGAGGGACAGTTGAGGTAGCACTAGAATCTAACCATAATGGTGTTATGGCAACTGATAATCTACGTTCAGTAACATTACCTTCCATTCCCAATGTCTCGGCTGCATGTTAGTTAGTTAGTAATAATCAAAAGAGAAATGAGTAAAACAAGAAGGGGCGAGAAGGGAAAGTATAGATAGAAAATTTTCTCAAAATAGCGATTTCTTGGGAAAGGTTAGAAGGAAATGTTTTTTTGATGTTTTTTTTTTCTAAAGAAAGCAGTGTGTTTATGTGTAATTTTGTGCATTTTTCTATAAGGAAAGGATTGGTAAAAGTACTCACAGTCGACGTTGATGGAGCGAGTCTTTTTGATTGCTCCTTTTACACTCATGCGGCGTCTCAAGTTACGCGGACGCAATGATCCTCCTCTCATTCCTGCTAGCGAGTTCTTGTGTGATATCGATCTCAACAAATGCTCATCCAAATATGCTTGAACAGCCGGATTCAATTCTGAATGTTTAATTTTCATGCAATGATTTAGTAAAGGGAAGGAGAATGGAGGAATTTATTAGTTATTTAATATAAGTTAGTAAAAAATTTAAAAAAATATTTTTCATTAAAAAATTGATAGAAAATTAAAGAATCTTTTGCATGTAAATTTGACATTTAATTTCAATAACTCACTGTCTGGATATCCATCTTCTTGACTGCCTAAAAAGCTCAAATCTGTAACAGCTGATGTATTTAAGAAATCTCCAAGATTTCCCAACATAACACGCGTTCCATTAATATATCCTGACTTCAATTTTTTCATTGTTTGAATCATCGCCAATGGAATTCGATTTTGATCTAATTTTGAAGTTTGATAATTTTGCACATGGAAAGGATGGATGTTGAAAAGGAAGAATAAATAACATATTTGAATATTGAAAAATAAATCTGAATTTTTTGAGCTCTTTACAAAGATTTCTAGGAAAATTTTAATGAAATCTTTATAAGAGCTCAATATGATAAAATTTTGTTACATAAAAATTATAATAATTTTTTTTCGGAAAACATGCAATGGAAAATTATGGAATGGAAGATGGGAAATTTTCAGAATCAATTGATATTTTTTCATTGATTCTAGAAACACATAAAGGACAATAATGACAGAAAATTAAACATAAACCTTAACATGTTAGATAGAAAAGTGATAAAGATAGAAAGGAATTCTTGAACCGAAGTGTTTAAAATGAAAATGATTTGTAAGCTTTGTGTATGCAAAAAATCATAATTTTTCTAGTCTAAAATATTTAAACTCACATCTACCAAAGCAAAAAACACACACATTAAAGCAGTGAAAATGTTATTTACCAAAATAAAAATTATTCAGATACAGAAAAGCATAAAAAGCGGATTTATTTACACAAATTACAATATTACATCACCGAAAGAATACTATTTGTTGTAATTCAAATAATTAATTTTTATAGAATACTTGCAAAAAGAAGAATAGAGGCAAGAAATTATTTAGAAAAATTGTAACTATAATAATTTAAAGCCTTTTTGGTGCTGAGTATCACTTTCTGCGCTAAAGAACGGGTATATAATAACTCATGTACATTTGTGTATGTTTTTCTATTTTTTTGTGTGCATGAAAATTTCAATTGGGGAATTTTTGGTATAATGTTCTTTAGTTAATTGAAAAACTATAAAAAGTAACAACAAAAAGTTTTTCAACTTCACTTAGGAACTTACATTTAAAGCGGAATAGACGTATACATTTTTAAAGGATAAAGGAATGATTATGAGGATAAAAAATTTGTGAATTTTTGTGATTGGTATGTACATGGATTTTGGCTTACCTAACAGAAATGAGTGAAACGTCAACACGTGCAAAGGTCTGCCCAAGGTGTGCGACCAACTTTGGGCCAAAAATGCCAAATTATTCGTAAAATTGCTTGCAAGAAGGTCGGGATCTCTTGTTGTATAGTACTCGTCAAAGTCAATATTCTTTAAAAATTTTAATTAAAATTTTATGGGAATTTTGAAACATTTTGTATTTTATAGTAAAAAAATTATTTAAATACATTATGTATGTTTTGTTATCCAAATATAGTTTTCCAATTATTTCATAAATTTCTTGATGATTGTTTCACAAATAATTTTTAACCAATTTGCCTACATAAAAATTTGCCCCTTTAAAAAAATACTGAAATCCTCAACCAATCCTTCTTAATTTTAAATAAAGAATGTTAAACCTAAATTTATATAAAAATTAATTTCTACTACATGCCAACATAAAGAAATTAAAAGGATAACGAACAAAGGTCTACAAAACTACTATTTAAAAATGTTATGTATGATTGTGTGAATTAATTTCTTTTTCTTGCATTATTAAAGAAATTTCTTTTATTCCTCTTCACATGCTATGAAAAAGTGAATAAAGAAGATTCCATTGAATGAAATTAAACTTAAAATTCTTTTGCATTTCAAAGACAACGAAAGATAAGGAAAAAGTTTTCTCTTCTTTTAATTTCATTCAATGACCTAAAAACTGTGATTCTCTTTTTTCCAAGAATAAAATTTTAATTTTTTTATGTTTTTGAATTTAAAATTTTCTCTTTTTTTGAAATTGAATGAGGGAGAAGATGATAGAGACAAAAAAGTGAATCAAAAAATCAAAGAAGAAATGCCCTGAAATTCATGAATTTTCTTCGTGTTGATGATAAAAATTGGATTCGTTTAAGGTGGTAATTTCATGAATAATTCTATATTTAATGGAGCACGGGATTTTATTGAATAAAAGTTTTTCTCGCGTGTATATGTGTATGTTATATTATATATATTTGTACACAACAAAAAGAACTGCATGAACAATAAAAAGCAAAAATAAAAGTTTAGGTTTCCCTTATTCACAAACATACACGCGTACGCAAACATTTTATCTTCTTATTTTCAGAATTGGAAATGGTAAATGAATTTGGCATGCTTTTTTCCTCACAACCGGCAGCCAACTAACTGTCACAAATTGCGTTTGTCATATTGATTGCCAAACAAATAAGAATTGAATTGGATTCTTATGCTTATTTTTATTTGGGGAAAGAATGGAAATTATCTCATGCAATATGAAAAACCAAATGTCTATTGAAATTAGGTTCAATTAGCTTTCAGATTAGGATAATTTTTACTTAATGTTTGATATCTTATGTTAACTAATAAACTTAATTAGTTATTAAAATTTAACTCTTTCAATTAGTATATATTTTCAAAGAAATTCATATATCTCAAAAATTCTAAAAACTATTTGTTAATACTACGATGTTAATTCTTTCTCAAATGCCAATTCGTATTTACTGATCTTTTTTCTCAAATTCATGAATTTCAGAAATGGCTATTTAATTTCATCACGCATTGTTCACAATCTAGCTACCGAAAAAAGTGTATGATTTTAAGATAAGTAGCAAATGAAATGAAAAATGTTAGTTCAAAAGAATGTATTTGACAAGAGAAATTATTCATTAAGAATTGTCTACGTTTATGTATGTGAGACGAGTCGAGGGATATTGAGATTATTAGATAAATAAACAATAATGTCTACATAAAAATGTATGATAATAAATTATTTTATGCTAACCTAATTGAATATCTTTAAGAACCAGAGTAATTAGTGGTCTGCCGAGAAGATTTTGCCATGCAGACTTTAGAAAACTGATCTCCCCTTTTAAAATGTCAATCATCAATTCATTATCGGATGCGATATAAAACCTTGTTAAATCGGAAAACTATAAAATACATACATGTATGACATGTCGTCATATGAATATTTTTAATAAGTAGAATTTATTAATAATTTGACATCATATCGCCTTTTGATATTTGTTTTTAATTCATATGTAAATGCAATTGAGAGAAAGATCACAAAAAAATATAGTTCATTTAGATTACTTCATTGAACTTTATTTTTCATGGAAGTGTGATCTGTTTTACTCTCAAAGGACGACGAATTTTTATGAAAAATTATTTAATAGATGATGTCACGTTTCGATACAAAACAAACTTTATCGCATCTACATAATAACTTTGTGATATTGCAGTAGTCAAAACATTAAATTCTTTTTTCTCTCTTTGATGATAAATTAAGAAGCTTTATGAGTATCATCAATTTATCCTTTCGCTCGACACACTGCAAATATAAAACTTTTTCCTATCTCACTCACTCTTATTTCAGTCTGTTGTGCTCGAAACGTGACTTTGTCCGAAAGTTAGTTTATCATTCATTTCATTTTTTATGGATTTTCTTCACTCCCTTGTGCTGGCTACGTTCACGAAAAATGAACATGAAGAGCGGACCAAGGAAGGAAAAAATTCTCATCCAAGTATTTTTCTCATGTGAAACTTTTCTAATTATTATTATTAAAAAAATAAATTTTCATTTACTTGCGGTGTGAATGCAAAAATCCTGTCTTTTAATGAATAGAGTTTACTGGTACTAAGTATACCAACATCCCTCGATTTACGGCCAGTTAATCCTAATTTCTTGTTACGACCTAAATAGGTGTACAAATGACTCAATACACGTGCGGGTTGAACTTCAATTGGAGCAACTTCAGCAACAGTTTGCACATGAAAACCATGATCGGCTAATTTCATTCGAATTTCATCATCATCTGCGAGAATAACTACTTGTACAACCACCTATTTTATATGTATTTATATTTTAAAAGACATTAAATAGAAATCAATAATAAAATATTAAAACAAACTCACATCTGGTTTCTTTTGAGCACCCAAACGTCTATTAAGAGGATCAAGCTCACCAACAGCCAAAAATCCCTCTTGCAACAATTTACCCAAAATGTAAAGAGATTGAGCCCATAAAAATGGTGTCTAAAAATAGAAAAGAAAATTAATCAATTTGATTCATTGTTGCTCACATTAACTTACTCTTCCGATTGGCAAACGTTGACTTGAGCCTGGGTTTTTATATTCATCATTTACCGAGTCATTCGGTACAGTATATAATTCTGGCACAAGTTTCATGCCCTCTTCAGTTTTTACCATGATATCTTCCAATTTTGCTACGTAGTTTGACACTGCGTCTTTATTGCCATGAAATGCATGATTCAATATGAGATAGCAAAAGAAAAGAGGCCATTCACATTCAATATTTTCAAACATTCTCAATTCCCAACGTTCGTAATATAATCTAGAGCAATCTTCACGTGGTGTCTTATATCCATCACGTAAGAATCTTTTGCATCCATAACGACCTTGAAGACGTGTAACGATGGCATCTCTTGTTTCTTCAATAAGTGATGGATCATCAACAGCGAATGCTGGAAAGCCGATGATTGATAAGAGACCTGAATCCAATTCTTTACTATTAGATTCACGAGGCAGCATTGATTGCAACACAGCTTGACACTTGTGAGCTTCATCAGCTAAAACGTGAATGACTGATGCTGGACCACCTCTGGCGCCTACGAGTTTACGTTTTAAGTAAAAAAATTAATAATACAAAAATTGTTGAAAAAAAAGCAAAATTTACCAAACAAATCTAACTCATTCATCGCTTCTAAAGCTGCTTTCGCCATGCCAATTGAACTTGCATTCAATTCTGGCTGACCATGATTAGATTTATCACCACGTTCCCAAATTCCATAATCAGGAATACAATAAGCACTCTCAATATAGAACACAAGATTTTGAATAAACGACACTTCATCGAGAGAGAAGACAATTTGTAAGCCAGAGGCTGTCATCTGTGCAAGTATCAAAAGATACAATGAAATTGCGTCGATCTGCAAATGACCCCATTCGTCATCACGAACAACTGCTTGACCGTTCTTGCTTGAATATTTTGCGTGCAATGAATCGAGTGGATTTTGAGTTATTTTAAAACGTTCAACTTTTTCCTTTTGTCGCATCATTGCCATTAATAAACCGCGCATTAATTTAACGCAGCTTTGCTCTAATTCGTATGCTTTAGCGCGATCTTCATCTTGATCAGCAATTTTTTTATAGGCCATTGACAGACCCCAAACAGCCAAAATACAGTAGACATTATCACGTATCTGTGAGAAAGTGAATAAAGAATGATGATGATGATGATGATGATGATCATTTATTATTATTGAATCATTTTCATTATTTAGACCTTGAGATTTCTTATTTTCTTTCTTCCATCTCTTGCCTGTGATGAGAAAAAAGGAATGACGAATCTCTTTTTTTCTTTACTTACCCAAGCATGATGATTTGCAGGACTTGCTGGAAAAAGTCCTGTGACTGGCTGTTGATGAGCCATTATTAAACGGTGTACAATTCGCTGGTAGTAGTCCAGCCGGACACCCGAATTTGATCGTGATCGCATTTTTACTTGTTCTTCTTCTTAATGCGCAATAATTTTAATAGAATTTTCACCTAATTTTACTAAATTTGCTTAATATTTTGTCACTTTCATAATTCGAGAAATGGACACTATTGAACACCACCACATATGTTAACGAATTATCGTTAATACTACAAGTAAAATTAAATTAAAGAATCGAAAAAATCAAAATGAGATGAAAATTTTTTCGAATCTAATGTCAAATGAAGAACGAAGAACTTTTGATGAATGTAAGTGAATGTATTTGAGGATGAAGAGATTTTTTAGCGCATTTTTGGAACAACAATGCCGCTTATATCTTCACTTTGTTCGGCTGGCTGTTCGGCTCCCGGGTGTCCCTCTGAGATCTCGAAAACTACAATAGCTACTACAAATTTTAGTTAAAATCAAAACACTTTAAATATTCTTTTCCCATAATAGACACTTTTACGATATTTTGTTTTTTCTTTGGGCAAAATTAAGTCTTTATTGACATTTTTCAATTTCACTTATTATTAAGAACTTGTATGTGATGTTTATTTATTTCAAAATAAATTATTTACATTTTTATATCAAAGTACTTTTAAAAGAAAGTCATTGAGTTTTTCACAGATAATTTTTAATTTTAATTTATTTTCATATGGGCATTTGTGTCACACATCTCAAATCTACTTGATTTTATTTTTTGCGGGAAATTTCAAATCTATTTTTTTTTAATCATACTTCTTACATGAATCACATGCGATTGCTTCTTTATTTGTTACTAATTATAAATTTCTCTGAAAATTCAATTTTAAATCACAAAAAAGAGGTGCAATAACAAGTTATTTCAAGTTAATAAAAGAAAGGCATTCTTTATTATTATTCTCTGGTGTATTTTAAATTAAAATGTGATTAATCATACTGGTTACAAATTAATTTCAATGCAAACTGAAAGATTTCTTTTTAAGTGCGTGTGAAAATAAAAATGTTTTTGAGGTGCGACTGATGAAAATAGGAGAAGTTGGAGCAATAAAGCAGAGTATAAAAGCACCTTAACACGGTCTGTTATCAGGCATTCGTCTTCTTGGTGCACATTTAATGATATTATCAACACGAAGAATCATTTCTGCTGCTTCACTTGCGGACATTACAACTTGACGTTTAACTGCATATGATTCAGTTATGCCAAGTTCTTTCATGCATCCAATTTTTCCTGTGTCCATATTGAGACCCATAGTACTTGTTCCTTGTGTATGAATTGCTCGCAATTCGGAGACAAGTTGTGCTGAATCGTAGCCAGCATTATCAGCAATGACAGTTGGAAGCTGCATGAGTGCACGAGCATATGCTTCCATTGCAATAGATTCTTTTCCTGGTGTCTCACTGGCTGCTTTCAAAACTGCACATGCCATTAATGTCTCTGAACAGCCACCACCAAAAACTACTCGTGATTCCTTGACTGTTGCAGTCAAAACACAAAGAGCGTCATGCAAAGAGCGCTCTGCTTCCTCAACGATTTGATGTGTTGCACCACGAATAACAATTGTGCATGCTTCACCCAATTTCACACCACTGAATCTCAGTAATGTATCTTCACCGATCATAACTTGTTCGATAAGCTCACACGTTCCCAATTTGACAAGTTCTGGATTATCGAATGTTGAAACAATTTCTCCTCCAGTTACGAGAGCTAAACGTTCAATTCCATCAAAATCAGCATGCTCAATTGCCATAACATTAGCATCAGCAAAGAGTTGTTCGGGATAATTATAAATCAATTGACGATTAACAAAAACGTTACATTTATGATTCAAAATTTTGTTCACTTTGTCTTTCATCTTTTCCTTTTCGGCCAATTCAAGATCAGCAATTTTTGACATCGAGTCTACTTTGATGTGAGATCCAAATACTTTAATTTTATCGGTATCCATAGGAGTGTTTGCAATCAAGATTTTAGCATTTTCAATGCGTTTAGGTTGATGCACACCAGGTTTTTTGTCCAACAAGAATCCTTCATCAAGAAATGAATCTTCTAAACAACCACCACTCTTTTTGATCAATTGAATAGCAGAAAGTTCACCCGAACCTTTCAAACGAAGAACAGCTTCAACTGCCAGTTTTGAAAAATACTCTTTATGTTGTGACAAAATTTTTGAACTCAATGTTGTTCTTGCAATGTTCATCAAATCTTCTTTAAACTTCTCTTCATCACCTGAGTGATCTTGTGCTGATTTAGTCAAAGCATCACGAGCTACATCAAGTGCACGCCTCCATCCAGCAATAATTGTTTGTGGATGAATTTTAAGTTCAATGAGTTTTTCAGCTTCTCGTAAGAGTTCAGCAGCAAAAACAGTAACAGACGTGGTTCCATCACCAACTTCATCATCTTGTACTCGTGACATATCTACGAGAATTTTTGCAGCGGGATTATCAACACCAACTGATTTAAGAATTGTTGCACCGTCATTTGTGACTTCAACACTGCCTGCATTTCTTCCGTAAGATACTAAAATTTTATCCATTCCTTTTGGTCCGAGTGTTGATTTTACTAAATCACCGACTGCTATTGCTCCAACAAATGATGAAAGACGAGCCAATTCAGCTTTCTCCTCTTCGGCTTCATTTTTAAGAATACGAACTGGATTTAATGATACCTAAAATTGAAGAGGAAGAAATACAGAACATCAAAAAACAAGAATCATAACCAAGAAAACAATATTTTTAAGTGAATCTAAATTATGAATAATATGTTAATTATCAACTAAATGTGATGTTCTTCTATATAAATACAATCACGTTTAATTCAAAAATTTAAAATTATGAGTCACAAGACCGATGAAATTGTGAAACAAGTCTTTGATTCTAGAATAAATTCCGCACATGCAAATAATAAATTCTTTTTTAACAATATTTATGATATTAAAGCTCGTATTTTTGGTTGGAATTAATAAGACACATTTGAAACTTTTTGTTTTTATATACAATTTATTTAAACTCTTTGAATTTACCATTTTAATTTAATTTTCCTATAAAATTATTTTTATTCACACTTCACTGTAGAAAAGAATTACTGTGATGAAAAAAATTAATTTCAAATTTGAAATGTAGATATTGGATTTAACGATTATAAAAGTTGATTGCCCCTTAATATCTACCTAAAAAGTTTCTGACTATAAAATTTATTTATTTTTAAAAACCTTATTTGCTAGTTCACATTAAACGCGTAATATCTTAAAAACTTTGATCGAGTACAGAACTTGACAGAGAACAGTGCAAATTATTAAAAAAACGCAGAAACTTAGATTAGTGGGATTATTTAAGAAAGTTTATTTTTAGTTCGATTTTTTTGTGTGGAAGAGAGAAAGAAACTTTATTTGGAACGAAATAATTTGCAAATTAACGCTAGCAGCTAAACAAATAGTTTAATTTTGTGGTATTTTTTGATCCACAGTCTCAAATAAGCGCAATATGAATTCGTCTTCGCTAAGAGCACTTGCATTAGAATACAAAAGTCTACAAGAAGAGCCAGTTGAAGGCTTTAAAGTGAAATTATTAAATGATGATAACTTTTACGAATGGAGTGTAAGTTTCCAAATACATATATCTGCATATATTAATAAGACGGAATAGTTTAACTGTTATAATCAATCGAAATAACAGTGACTCACTCAAAATTTCGTAATTTTGGGATCAGAACGTCACTTGTCGTGTTCTAAGAAAAAAAAAGAAAAATTATTCATCAGTTATAACTCTATAGTCATTAGAAGTTGCTTCTTTATACTTAAATTGAAATATACGCACACTACAAATAAGTGGATGTCTTTAATATTTAATAAAAAATTCTATTTTTGTTTAGGTTGGAATTTTTGGCCCTCCTCAGACACTTTATGCTGGTGGTTATTTTAAGGTGAGTTGTATATTTGGAAATATCTTTTTTCTGCATTTTTATCGTGACATTTTCCATTCAATCAGATGTTATATTTCATTTGTCACATTTTCTCTGACTTGCTTTCTCGCTCACTCTTTGTTTGAATTTATATATATTCATTTCAAAGATTTTTTTCCTCAAAAATTTCGATATCAATTCACTCAGCTATAATAATATAATGAACATGATTGAATGAGTTGTAGAGTCTATTTTGCAATAAGCGCGCAACAGTAACATCATGAAGTTGAAAATTTTCAAGGTCCACGCAAAAGAGAGACATGTACATTTCGTTTTATACAAGTTAGCTTGTTTACTTGTTTTATTTAATATACGTTGCTGCTGCTGTTGCCTTTCTGCTTGTACGACACAATTTTTCACATGAAAAGTTTATTTACGGCGCGATTTAGTGATCATTTCTCTTTCCTCCCTCACTTGCCTGTTCACAGTGTGCTATTCTTTCCTTTTCTCTCCCTCTCTCTTTCAGACTCAATAGAAAAGAGAGTGAGTGAAAGAAAAACAAGCATTGCACGCGGTTATAATTTTTCTCGTGACGATGACAATGACCTTTATCTATTTTATAAAAGGACAGTCTTTGTTTTACACTTGCTTACTTTTTTTCTCGCTCTCTCTCTCTTTTAATTTGTAATTTCTATATATATATACACATATTGGTCATTGACGACAACGAGACTTTAATTATTGCGTGTGTATGTGTGCTTTAAAACAATTCCTTATACGTTTTTAGTCACATTATTCTAATACAATAATATTAAAGAACAAGCTGATTTTCTTTTTTTCCATATTGTTCTTTTTCTTCTTTCTACATCCTAAAAACGTGCTCGATGATGGAAAATGAAAATCAATATAAGAAATAACAATTCATGTTGATGATGATACAGTCGGCATTTCCACCTACATTTATTTTCTTTTTCAAAAAAAAAATACAAAGTTCAATATTGTTCTATTTCATCCTATTTAGGCTACTATGAAATTTCCGCAAGATTACCCTTATTCACCACCATCAATTCGTTTCATAACAAAAGTCTGGCATCCGAATGTTTATGAAAATGGGGACTTGTGTATTTCAATTTTACATCCGCCAGTTGATGATCCTCAGAGGTAAGTGACCGTAAATTACAAATTATTGTGATATCATTAAATATTGTTGTTGAAACTCTTGAATTAAATTAAAATTAATTATATTTCATTATAGTGGTGAGTTGCCGTGCGAACGATGGAATCCAACTCAAAATGTCCGCACCATTCTCCTCTCTGTAATCTCATTGCTCAATGAACCCAACACATTTTCACCAGCTAATGTAGACGCAAGTGTTATGTACAGAAGATGGCGTGAATCAAATGGTCGCGATAACGAATATCCAAACATAATCAGGTGAGTTATTTTGTTACTATGATAGCAAAAGATTAACTTTAATGAATCATTTGGCTGTAATTCAATTGAATTGCATCATATGAAGCGTGACAATGAATAATCTTGAAAATTCAATTCTTACTTATCACTTTTTAATTTTTTAATATATAGGAAACAAGCGTTACAAGCTAAGTTAGAAGCTGAAAAAGAAGGAATTGTTGTTCCATTAACATTAGAGGAATATTGCCTGAAACCTAAAACGAACCCAAATAATCAGGAACCTCAAGTAAATATTTTTAATTGTCATTTAGCTTAATAAATAAAATTATCAATTTCTTTCCTTTTTAGCTCGATATGACAGACTTTTATGACGATTTCGATGATGATGAGTGTAGCGAATCTGAAACAGAATCACAAAATGGTGATGGAGAAGATTCGGGGAACGCTGAATAAATGCATCACTTAATTTTAGACGTTCGTTTGCGATAAAGTTGTTTTCGAAAAAAGTGAAATTTCTTATTAAGTTAGCAATCAAACAGCAAAAAACATCAAATAATATTTTACAAAAAATTGAAACTGAAAGGTATTTAAGCAGTGTGAATAAGTAAAGAGTAAAAACCGAAGTTGAAATTAGAGTTTATTAGTTCAAGTAACTCAAAACTTTGTCACGAGTTAACTTGCACTAATACTACCTACATTTGAAGAATTAAGATCCTTTCTATATATTAAAATTACTATTATCGATAGAAACAGGCTAAGTTTGAAACAAATTTCAATTAAGAAAAAAAAATTTTAACTGAAAAATACAATTATTTACAACAAAACATTAATGAAAGGTACATTATCCCCTTCAAAATTAGTTTTACATACATTAATATTTATATTTTTTTGTCTCAAATAAATGTGTCCCTCTACGCGATTCAAGAAAGTTTTTGTTGTGATTATCTTTTTTCTAGAAAAGTGAGTTTGATAACATTTTTAGTGTACTTTTAATTGTGTTTTTTGAAAAATTCATTTTTAAAAATATTGAAAGATTTTCAATTTTAAGTTTCATCCCACGAATACTGTAAATATATAATATACATCTGCCCGTTATTTTTTATTAAAAAATATGAGTTTCAAAGAAAAAAAAATCTTTAATGACTCATGGTAAAATTTAATTTTAATCAAATCATTAAGTGAAAAGAAAATGTGCAAAAGCAAAAAAATCATACACATTATTTTTATATTTTATTTTTTCCCACTTGCGTACATTTAAAACAGGATTTAGCTTATAATTTACTTATTATTTTCTCCTTTTTCTCAATTGAATGAAGAATATTGAAACAAAAAGTAAAACACTGTAGTTGTAATTGAATAAAAAGATGATGGGTATAAAATAAAAAGTTAAGAGAATGATTAAACAATTAAAATTGTGTGTTTTAATTTAATAAAATTTCGAAAGAAAATGCTTATGACGAAATAAATTCAATAAAGTCTTTTTTATGAGAAACTAGATATGACGTCATTTCTTTGTTATATGTCGAATTAAATTGAATAGTTTAATTGCGAGTAAATTTTAAGACCTTTAAATTTCTTCAAAAAATTATTCATTATTTATTCAGTATTTTAAGATTTGCACACATATTTTTTCGAACTCATAGGTATGTTGTTTTATTAATTCCAATAAAATATCAAATTTATCAAAACTTTCAAATGGAAGTTAACAGAAGATCATTCTTTATGAAAAGTTTAGCTTATTTTTAACATAAAAATGTGAGCAGTAGCAGTTAAACAATTTTCATCGAGTAAAAAATCTTAAGCGAGCGATAAGCAAATTTTGACGATACATGAAAAGTGTATGTGGATAGAAGAGTAAAATAACTAAAAGAAATTAAAGAACTAATTGTTATTATTCTGATTATTTGATTCTGATTGATCAAGGCGAATTCTTTTGCGAAGGAGGTTGTCAGATGTTTCAGTTGCTTCACGTTTTTTAGGTTGATTTTTTTTCTCCCATGTCTGATGTAGATATCTTAATAGAATATTTTTCTTTTCTGTGATAATAACTAAAATGTAATAAAAGAATGAAGTTTAATAGAGAGAAACAAGAGATTAATGATATAAAAGAATTACTCTGTTCTGCTGGATAATCCACTGTTGGCAGATATATTCTAATAAATATGAAAATATAAAAATTGATCAAAATTAGCATGAATAAAACTACGTAAGTAAAGAGGAGATATATGAATGTGGATTAAATTTTTTTAGTTACTTACGAAGGTCTTTTAGTTCTTGCATTGTCGACATTATATTGAGAAAAGTTTTCCTGGTTATGCACAGGTAGATCCTTTAAAAATTCGCTGATGGACTATTCGGAATAGAAGAAGAATGGAAGAATATTTTGTAAATAGATCAAAATCAATTACGAATGAAAAACTTCGCCATTGTGATTTTTATTTTTCGTACTTTTCACATGTATTCTCTAATGCTAATGAATCACTTACCATTGCGAATTTGTCTATTGATATCCTAACACAATTAAAAGTTGCTTTTGTTTCTGTTTCTCTCTTTAAAATGTTTTAATTTAAAGAAAATTTGAATTCAAATATTTTTCTCGACGACGAAATATTTTTTAGGTTCGTTAAAAAATGATATCACGCTTGTTTTTGTTTTTATTCGTTCAGTTTTAAAATGTTGTTTGTTTTTTTCGTAAAATTTATAACTTTTGGAGAATTTATGGATGATTTTGATAAAATCACATAAAATAAAAATGTTAAATCGAAATTATTATGTTTCAATTATAAAGAATCATTTGCAAAAATTATAAATTCAAACGGATTTTCAAATTTTAATAAAAACTGAACGAATCCACAAAAAAAGAAAAAAGGTTTTGAGCGAGAGGCTCGTGAAAAAAATTAAATTTTATGTTTAACAACCTATTTAATGGATTATTTTAATAGTTATTAGTGTTAGAAGTGTTAAATATTAAAAATGGCGATCAACAAGTGGATTCATGTTCCTTATTTATTTCTTATATTTTTATTATTCAATTTTTCTTTGTCCTTGGAACAAAATTCAATAAATAATAATATAAGCAATGGCTCTAATACAGAATCAATAGCAGACAATAGTTCAACAGTAGTAGTTACAGCTAATCCAATTCAAATTAATACATCTAATGTAGCTGGTAAGTAAATTTAATAATCTGGAAAATTCTCACATAGTAGATCAATTTTCTATTGCGCTATTATAATCATATCTGTCTATCTATTGATATCTTTCGTATATTAATTTTTATTTGCAGTAACAAATATGACTATGACTACAGTTACATTAACAACATTATCTACTACACCAATGACTACAACAACTACTAAACAAACAAATCTGATAGATAATAGTCAAGTTAAAAGTGCAGTAGAAGCTGAAAAGATCTCATCAATGTCGATATTTTTTGTACTTTGCGTAATTGCGCTGGGAATTTTGTTGATTTACTGTATGCTTCAAACAAATTTTCAGTACTTGCCAGAAAGTATTGTAACAATTGCATTAGGTTCTCTGATTGGTTTTATTTTGAACTTTACAAGCGTAAAAGATGTAATTCAGCGTGAAGAAGTTTTTTCACCGACCGCTTTTTTCCTTATTTTACTTCCTCCAATCATTTTCGAGAGCGGCTATAACTTACACAAGGGCAACTTTTTTCAAAATATTGGAAGCATCTGTGTGTTCGCTATATTGGGTACAGCGATAAGCGCACTTGTTATAGGAAGTGGAGTTTATTTGCTCGGAATAGCCGATGTCGCTTATCGGCTTAATTTTATCGAGAGTTTTGCTTTTGGGTCACTTATTTCGGCGGTAGATCCAGTTGCAACAATTGCTATTTTTCATGCTCTAGGTATTAGGTATTATTTTTTTAAAAATACAAATATTCATTCTCTTTATTATTATGTTTTAGATATTGATCCAGTGTTAAATATGTTAGTATTTGGCGAGTCAATTTTAAATGATGCCATTTCAATTGTGCTTACGACAACAGTAATGCCTGCTCAAAAAGGAGCTGATGAATTGTTGAATGTGGGCAAAGGAGAAGCAATTGTGCTTGCAATCAATCGCTTCTGTTTAATGTTTTTTGCGAGTGCTGGAATTGGTGTTTTGTTTGCATTGATGAGTGCTTTATTACTAAAATATGTCGGTGAGTTGAGAAAGCATTTACTGTCAATTACATCATATTATAAACAGAAACATTTATATTATAGATCTTCGCAAACATCCATCACTCGAGCTAGCATTCCTACTTGTAATTGTTTATTGTCCTTATTGTCTTGCGGAAGGAAGTCATTTAAGTGGAATTATGGCTATATTATTTTGTGGAATTGTCATGTCGCACTACACTCACTTCAATTTATCAACTGTTACACAAATTACAATGCAACAAACTATGAGGACTCTCGCCTTTATTTGTGAAACAAGCATCTTTTCATACCTTGGTCTCGCTATCTTCTCATTCAAACATCAAGTTGAGCTGGCTTTAGTTATTTGGTCAATTGCACTGTGTCTCATTGGTAGAGCAGCAAACATTTTTCCTCTCACATGGATGGTTAATAAATTTAGGGCAACAAAAATCACACCAAAAATGTCATTTATAATGTGGTTTAGTGGACTACGTGGTGCCATTAGTTATGCACTATCTCTCCATCTTGAGTATTCAAGTGAAGAGACACGTCGAGTTGTGATAACAACTACGTTAATTATTGTACTTTTTACCACTGTAAGTGAATATAATTAGTATCATATATTTTAATCTAATTGATTAATTTGCTACACGTACAGGTATTTTTCGGTGGATCAACTTTACCTTTGTTAAAAGTCTTACAACCTGGCAAAAAGAGTAGACGACTATCAAATGGCAATAGCAGTAACAGGGGATCGCGTAGTCGTTCAGGAAATCGTTCAAAACGTCGTGAAAAAATTGTATCTCTTAGTAAGACACGAGAATTTGGTCAAGCAATAGATTCAGAACATCTGTCAGAATTGACTGAAGAAGAGGAAGTAAGCTTCACAAATTCAAAGCTCAGTGGATTTGCGAGATTGGATCGAAAATATTTTACACCTTTCTTTACACGAATTTTTTCAAATAAGGTAAAACACCTACTTCTAATCTGAAATAGGTTTTTTTTAAAGGTTCAATGTTATTTTCTTGTTGTTTTGAAACAGGAATTACGCGACTGTAAAAGCCAAATGACAGACTTGACAAATAAATGGTACCAAGCGATACGCGTAGATAATGGTAGTGAAGATGATGATGATGCCGATACAGTATCACAAAAAACTGAACGTACTAACTCAACAGCAACCTTAAATTCTAGTCGTGGAAATATTATTTAATAATTTTATAAAATGAACTTTATTTGCACAATTATAAAGATTTATTTAAATGTTAACATGCAACATGTTGTGATCAGCCAAAAAACATAAACTATTGAAAATTATGAAACAGGTGTGGTTTTAAGGATATTTAAATATCATATTTAATGATAAAAATGAATACGATTAAGCTTGTAGGAGCTTAAATTTTCTATTATAATATAATATAACTCTTATGATTCTTAATATTTGTATTTCAATTTATGTGTCATAATGAAATGTTTTGTCCATAAATTCTGTCAAGTTTAACTTTAATTTGTTGAATGAAAAGACACAATTTTTGCATAAAATATCCACATATTTAAAATAAAATTATAAACTACCTACTTTTATCCAAAAACAATCCTAAAATGATAGGATTTAAAAATTATTATAAAAGAATTTTAGCTGTGAACGTCCTTTTTGTTTCTGCTGTTTGTTTGAAACTTTTGAAAGAGGAAACAAAAATTTAAATAAATTACATTTCAAAAATGAAAATGTGTACGTATATGTCTTTTATAAATGAATGTGTAATTTGAAATTTTCTTTATCCTTCATTTAGAAATGAGAAGGGAAGTGTAATCAAAAAATTTCTGTGATTTGCGTCATCATCATTAGGAATCAAAAAGAAAGAAAAGCTAATCAGGAAATTTGAAGTGATTAAGAAATTTAATTTTCTACCACATCTTGAATGCGTGAAAGCATTTTTTACTGCCTCAAGAGATGTTTCTATAAAATAAAGTAAATTTTTGCTGATGACGATGGCAATTTTTTTTTATAAAAAGTAATTATTCATGAGAGAAAGAGAAGAAAAAAAGTTTCAAGAACTGTGATAGGTCATTACAATTTATGGATATCTCTGCGCTCGAAATGACAAAGTAATAACTTAATTAATTGTGAAATAAGACCAGCACGATTGAGTCATCTGGTCTCATATCAGCTATCAGCTAAAGCATGCTTTAAGCACTTTTTTAAATGTCATAAGTACATACTTTGCTAACAAACCGTTTCATTTTTCAAACGATGCTCATTAAAATTATGCAAAATGGTCCTCATCGTAAAACTTAATTCTCAGTGAAGCAAAATTTAAAATGAATGGTTGGAATAAAACATTACACACTGCTGGAGATTATGATTATTCTTGCAGAATGGACGATGCGCAAATTGAATAATTTTCATTATATGATGATGTGTCACTTTCTTGCTCTTCCTCTCATTTATAAAAGTTTTAATTTGTATTGTGTTTGCTGTTTTAAAACATTTGAAAAATTTATTTTAAAATTTTTAATTCTATTAAGCACGTATGAAAATTTCAGAGAAAAATTTTCATCATTAAGTTCTTTTTAATATAGAATAAACCTGTAAATTTTAATTCCACTTGTTGATTCATGCACCACTTTTTGTTCTTGCTGAAGTTTTCTATTCATTTGAGTGTAACAAACACATAAATTGTAATTTGAACTTATCTTTACTTATAAATAAGCGCAACATTTTTTCTTTCTCTGCGTGTGTGTGCATTGTGTTCACATAGATTTCAATATTTTCTCATTTGAATGAAGTTTATTTGCTATTTTTGTTGTAGGGATTTTGCAAAAGCATAAAATAGGAGTAAACAGATGCTAATACCTGTCAAAGTTAAAGCAGAAAAATAGAAAAACTTTTTCTGTAATATGGAAAAAGTTAGTTCATCTATCTGATGCGAAAGTTTCCATGGAAATTGTTCGAAATCCTTTTGCTATGTAAAAACTTTTGAATTCTTTGTGATCGCAAAATAATGAGCATTGATGCCTTTTGAACTTCACATCTTTTGACCTATATCAATTGGACTCATATGCAAATATAACTTCATTGTAAATCATTATGTTAATGATACATAAATAAAACAACAAAGAAGCTATAAGATTATTTTTCATTGCAAAAAGTGGAAAATACCGAAGATTACTTTAAAAATTTTAATCATATCTACACCTGAAAATTTTGGTGACCTAATAGATAGAATAATTTATTTATTTTTAAAAACATTTTATTATTCTATAAATTACACTTTACTTTAGGAATACCACAATTTCCATCAATTTTAACTCTCATAAATATCAATTCTTTTTCAGTTTTCATAACCAAATAGTGATTGTCACATTTGTAATTAAGTTTAGGTGGTAGAACTAGAGAAGACATGAAAAAAACTTCAGTTGGAAGAGAGATTTTTCTAAAGAAAGTAAAGCCCTCGATGCCGCGATAGATGAAAATTTGAACTTCTTTATGACTTTCTATAAAAGCCAATAAAGTTTCATCACGGAAGTGCAAAGCTACAATATTTGATGGATTTGTGCATTGAATGTATTGAAATACTCTTCCTTCTATTATATCACTGTAAATCTAAAAATAAATTTAAATTATTGCATGATAAATTTTGTTACATTGATACAAACTTACCTCAATAAAGTTATTTCCCTTAATGAAAGAATCTCGCTCCTTTTTAACAGCATAAAGTGGTCGTTTATTATTGTTTACTCCAACATATAATACTGTCACTTCGCCAATAAAATTGTTTTCCATATAACTCATACCACTTCCTTGAATTGGAACTGCATGTATAAGTCTCTCATTTTCTAAGTTCACAACAAATGACGTATTTTCATTTGAAGAACTGTTTTGTTGTAAACTTAATTCATCCTCATCGTGAGGCATAAGTATTCTTGGTGTTAATGTAAATTCATTTGACGTTGTTATTTCTACAGACGGTAATGTTGTTGTTTGAGTTTCAGATTCAGTTAAAATATCTGTAGTATTATCTGTTGAATTATCTATTGTGTTATTGCCATCATTGATCTTAAACCATTTATCAAAAAATTCATTATTTGATGAAATTCTCTGTTTCATTGTTGAAGAAATATTTTGCATGAAAGTTGTAATATTGGGTGAATTTATTACAAAAAGAAGCTTATTAGTGCTGTAAGGATTTGTTTGTTTTAAATCAAATTTCGATTTTGTAACTGCTGATTTCAGGTTATCGATAGTTTCATTTTTAATATTGAAACTGCTTCGAATGACTTCTCCTGCTTTCTTTACTTTGGTTATAAAATCAACTTGATTTGAAGATGTCTTTATTGTTTTTGACGGAATTGTAGGAATTGAATTTTTACGATCATCTTTAAAAGAAATTTCTGGCCTTTTTAAAGTAAAAATAACCGAATCATTTTCTGTCGAATCGGTTTTTGTTACATTGTATAAAAATCTTCTTTGACGACTAAATGGTGAATTGGCATTATTTTTTATATTTATTGAAATTATTCTACGACCATTGCTCAGATTGAGACCATAATGAAGACCTGATGGAAGGAATCTGTATAAAGAACTATCGGTAGGTAGTTTCCATTGTTGCAATATCACACCAAATGCATTAAGATTTATTACATAATCTGCATTTGTTAAAGCATAAAAACTATTCATATTTGTTGAATCAACATGTAAATCAACTACATCATCATCACTTGAGATTGTTTTAATATGTACAAGTTTGTCATTAATAAATTTCCACGAATTGAGACCACCATGCTCACACAAACCATCAGCTTTAATCTTTGAGTTTGTAATAATAAACACTCCTCCACGTCCTCTTTTACTTGTATCAGACTCTAATTTTACCCAGTTGTAAATAACGCCCGTTTCAACTGAAGCTAAACGAATAAATTTCTCGTCAAATTTATTCCATTCATATATTTGAGTTGTGCATTTTGTATTAATCAGAAGATAATTTTTGGAATCAGTTTGAAATGCAAAATAGGAAAATATTTTTTGTAATTCAGTTATTTTAAAATCAATCTCAAAATATTTTAATACGTAAATTGATTTTTGTGCAAAATTTTCAGCATTGTATTGTAACTTTTTACACATATTTGGATATCCTTCAGAATAATTGCTTATTATCATTTGAATTGCATTAACGTTGATTTTTAAATTCTTCTCAATTTCGTTGATTGACCTTTTATTAATGAGCCCATTTCCTATAACATCTTCATTCAAAAGAATCTTTTCAATTTTCCAATTTCCATTAATAATTTGCAAATCTTTTCCATTTTTCCAAACAACATTCTCATACCATTTTGTAAAATTTGTTCCAGAAATGCGATCTTCACTTATAAGAGATATTGCCTCTAAACTCGAAAATGCTAATGATGAATCCAAAAGAAGTGATGAATCAAGTGTTGCAATTTTATTGATATCTTTAGAATTAACTAATCCATTTATAGTGACTCCCTTTACAACATTAGCACCAGGTAAAATCAAATCAGTAAAAATTATTTGATCTTTTTCATTCAACTGTAAAAAAGCATATTATACAATAAATAAAAAAAGTTGATCAAAACTTACCATAACTGTGTTATCACGCTCAATTTTAATATTTCTCTCATTTATTTTTCCAGTTACGATCAAAGGCTCTCTAACTTGTACACTATCTTTAACATAGAAACGATAATCGAAAGATTGATCAGTATGAAGTGTAAAGATGTGATCGAAATAAATGCCATTTAATTTTCGAATGATGATATTTGATGCGTTAATCATTCTCGAATCAGCTTTGAATTTTCCTTATAATAAATATATCGTGTTATTAAAATTATTAGTCTTTTTAAATTTTTCTTACCTGGTAGAAAAATGTTTAGGTTAATATTCTTTGCATGATGTATCCATTCTGTTATATTGCATGTAGAAATCAAATCAGTAGACAAATTTCCTCTCAAACCCACAAGTGGTGCAAACACATCATTCATAAACGTTATATTGCTATAAATATTATTAATTTCCGAGCTTCTTAATATAATCAGATTTGCCATCAAATTCTGCATATCAATATCATTAAAATTATCTATGTGAACTCCTTGCTCTGTCATCACATCTTTTTCAAAACTTAATGCACCTTTTATATGAATTTCAGGATCATCTCTTTTAACCATATTTTCAAAAATTTCTGTAGTATTATCTCGATTTAAAAATGGCGTGTTCAAATTTTTAACTTTAAGGTTTCCATTAAATTTGACATCTGCATTGATTGTGAGAGCTCCGGTTGATGAATTTAATTTGTAAATATTTTCGAAATTTTTGACACTTTCATGATTGAAATAATTTTTGGCAATAATTTTGTTAGCTTTTACTATTCCATGAATATTCAATTTATCCGACTCAATGATATCACTTTTCTTTAAAATATCTTCGAAATTAATTTCATTGATTGTGGAAAGTTGTAGATTTGAACTAACATGTACGTTATTGATAAATTTATCAGCATTTATTTTTATGGGATTTTCAGTTGACGATATCCAATTATTGATAAAATCACTAAAGTTTTTGTTGTTTATTCTTCCATCAATAATGAGTCTTTCATTAATTTCAATTCCATCCAAAAATTTAATCTTTGCTTCAATTTCATTTGGTTTGTTTAACCAAATAACATTATTTGCAATTGAATTAAAATCTTTTTCATTAATTGATTCAAGTATTACATTTCCATCAATTATCAAATTATCCAGTTTGTAATTGCCAGATAAAAGTAATTTTTTGAAATCTTTCAAACCTTTCATATATTCTTTAAATACATTGAAGCTCATATCATTAATTGAATTTCCTTCAAATACATTTTTTGTTATCAGGCTATTAATGCTAACTGGTGCTTGAATATTCTGTTCGATGCTTTTACTCATATGGAAAAGTGGGAAATTATTTAAATCTAAATTACCAAAAGCACCCGTTCCAACAATATCATCTTTAAGAGTTAAATTGCTCACAGTGAGATTTTGAATTGCAACTTGCATATTTTCTGGTAGAATAATTGGTTCATTAACAGAGTAGAAATTACTGGCAGGAATTTTGTTCAGTGAATGTTTAATATCCAACGAACTTGCATCAACATGCTTTGAAATCAAAATTGGTGTTTGAATATATTGATCACCAAATGTTTTTATACTGTTCATATCTAAATCTGTGACATTGATTCCATCAAATAAACCATCGATATTTAAATCAGAAAATAAAACTTTTCCAAATAGTTTATCAAATGTTGCAATCTCTTCACCATTTAGTGTCATGATGTTATCGAGTTTTATATTATTTATGAAATTACTTGGAATTAAAACATCTTCACTTACATCAATTTCATTGAAAATTTTTGGAGCTTCTATTGACACTTCTTCTTCATCATTAGAATCGACTTCATAAACAACATCAGATAAAATTGTCTCTAAATCATTATTGTTGAAAGAATTTTCAATTTTCACTAAACCATCAACAATGAGCTCTTTAAAAGTACATGCAGCTGGAATTTCATTTGAAAATTCAAGTGTTGGATTTGGTAAAAACTCATCTAATTTCTGTCCAGCAATTGTGCCATGAACTTCAAGTTTCTTATTTACTTCCATAACATTGAAAGTTGTTTCTGTTGAAATTGTTTGTTCTTGATCAAGTGTTATCATATCAAATGAACTAATTCCATTTATTGTTCCTCCCGTGTCAATTTCACTCGATGCTAAAATTAAATGTATTAAATCTAAATTTATTTCAACATAATTTTGTTTTCTTACCTAAATTTCCATTGAATGATTTTTTGCCAGTTATTACTGTTGATTCTTGACCCATAGCTTTTAAAACGTATTCATTAGGAAACGACAAAAAATTCAGTTTTTCAATATTCAATTCACTTTCATCATCAACAATCCAAATATTTCCATTAACTGTTAAATTGTGTACATCTGTATTTGAGACTTTTGAAATTAATTTTGATGTGAGCTCTTTCCAATCAATTCCATTGATGGTTTCTATTGTTAAATTTTGCTGCATATTCGCTATCTTTGCAGACAATGATGGTAACTTATCTTGAATATCAACTGTAATGTTTCGTAATGAATCAATATCCACCGGTATTTCATTTAATTTGTTGATTTCTAAATGATCAATTTGAACATTTTCAAATGTTAAATTCTTTGGAAAGAATTTTGAATCGATCGCTAGAATTTCCCGTCCTAAATCCACTCCATTTACTTGACCATCATTAGTAAGAGAAACATTTTCGACATGAATTGATTCATCAAAAATAATATTATTATTTGGCACATGTAACTCTCCATCATTTTCCAAGAATAAAATATCACTTACAGGAATTCCATTAATTTTCTCAACAATAAGTCTTTCTGTTTGAAAGTTACTCATAATTTTATCACCTATTGAATCGATATCTTCTCTCTTTTGTCGTCGAACATTTTTCGGTTGCTCATCTTGCGGCAAAATTCTAATCGTTTTTGCATCAAATTGTCCATTATTAACATATGGCCCAAAATAATATATTTGTGAATCATCCAGATTATTTTGATTCTCTGTTTGACGATTCTTTCTAATGATTTTGTTTACATCTGCATTAATTTGCCTTAATTTTTCTTCATCTTCTAATAACGTCTTTTCAAGTTCATCCAAATTTGCAATAAAATCTTCACGAGTGTATGATGTATCGAGAAATTCAATTCTTTCACTTTCAAGCAATACGTTTCCATCAAAATGAATTATGTCGGTGTTTAATTCATCAATTTCGAGATTTTCAAAATCAAAATCATCTTTGGGATTGATGTAGCTCTTAAATACTTCATCTATTTGTTCTTTTAAAGAATTTTCATTATCAATCATTTCATTAATTAATTCGATTGCTCTTTTGATTTGCTCCATCTCCTTTATTAAAGGATCTTCTGCTTCTACTATTTCATAATTTATGCGAAAGAGTCCACTATGTGCCTCATGACGTGGCATAACAATATAGAATGAATTATTTTTTTCTTCTAATATAAAAGATGCTCCTAATAAACCTTCTTCGCGTTCAAAATCTAGCATGCAAGTAAAACCTGCTGCATCCGGTTTGGCGATAACTTTACATGGAATGGACAGTGCACTTTCAAAAGCAATACCATTCCAAATCAATGCATCAACAACAATCACAGAATGTGAACGAAATTTGATTCGATGCTGTACTAAAAGAACCATATCATCGCGGTATATTTTTATCGGTATAGGTAAAAATTCTTCAACATTCCCAAAAGTTTGAGATAGAATAGATTGTGGTTCAAAATCGCCATTAGAATATCTTAGAATTTGTGGTTGATCACCTCCTATAGCTAAATAAGAATAGCCACCGACACGAAAGCCTGATATCACACTAACATTTGCTGTGTCAATTGTTTTAAGTAAACTGAATTTTCCTTTCTCAAATTTTGTGATTTGATGACGATAAATTTTAATATGTGACTCTTGAGTAAATGCAACAATCAAATCTTTTCCAACATCCAAACAAGCAATACTTTTCGGTAAATTAGGCAATTTGAAAACTTGTACAAGTGTAAATTCTTTTGTTGAAAAATTGAATTCTATAAATTGCACTTCTGCTCTGTTTTGATCATCAATTACTGTTATCATCATTAAATCGCTACCATCATGTTGAAAATAAGACATTCTATCAATTCTTTTCATAATAGACCAGCGATTATTTTCAATTAATTTCTTATCTTTTAGTTCATACCAAATTATTTCTCCATTTATAGAAAGAGCAATCAAATTTTTGATTTCGTTTTTCTCATAATCCCAGAGTTTCAGAGCTTCAATACTCGCTGCATCAAGGGTAGTGTTATTCATTGGAATTTCATCAACAACTTCATAGATTTTCTCAGATCCGATTGCAAGTATAATACTATTTTTTGATTTTCCAATCAATGCAACTTCTTTTTCAAGTAAAAGTGTCTTCCATTCTTCGACATTTGTACCAATTTTAAATGCAAACTGTTCTTGAATGGATCTGATGACAAGATTTTCTCTGTATAAATTGTGCATATTACTTTCAGAATGCTTCAACTTTGTAAGTAGCTTGATTTCGTCATCATTAGGTTGAAAACTCTCATTTAATTTAGGGTTATTCTGAAAATTTGATTCTTTCTCTTCAATGAATTGATCATCTTCATCTGAAGGAATATACACACCTACAATTGGCTCTTTTTTATGCTCTGCATCTTTTAACATTTTTGTTAGATTTGTACTGAATTCAATGTTAATTCGAGGTGATTTTAAAATTTCATTTTTCAAAGCATTTATATCGATCAATGTTTGATTACTTAAGATTCTTGGAGTTGTATCTGGTAATTTATTTAATTGCTGAAGCTCTTCACGCAATTTATCAACTGTTTCTACTCTCTCATCTTCATCAAGCTGTAATAATGAAACATGAAAGTAGAATCGAAAATGTGATTCTTGACAAAATTACAAACCTTTGATTTTTCACATTTAATTGATGACAAACAAATAATTATCCATAAAATTATTGCACTATTTTTAATTAACATTATAATAATATGTACAAGCTATTACTAAACAATATACAATACTTTAAAATTCGCTCTTTAAAAGCGAAGATAAATTTCTGACGAAAAATTATTTTTTAACGAAAGTAAAAATTATAAAATGTAAACAAAAAGTAAATATAATTTTTAGACACAAAAAATAGCATTAAAAAGTAAAACACATAATGTGGGAACCTATTAATGATTAATAGGTGAAGAATAATACTTTTATTTGAATTTTCAAAAAAAGTTTATTTATCGAATCAAATTTTTCGTTTAGATTTTAATCTTTCGTTGAAATTTTAATTTTGATATTTTCGTTAAATTCAGTTAAATTCTTAAATTAGAATTTAAATTATACATGTTACATTTTTTCATACAAATCATTTAATAGAGTAAAATATGAATAAGTTGTTGACATGATCTGAAATTTTTAAAAATATTGATTTTTTCGTATTAAATTCGTTAAAATTTATAGAGACTGAGATATTTATTAGAAAGTGTAAATCATTCAAATACCTCAGACTTAATTTCACCTACCGAACTAAAACTTTCCAAAGAAATATCCTTGAAACCTCTTGCTGTTAAGTTTTCGACTTTTTGTGAACGTAAAATCATCAGAAAAAAAATTCTTCGCAATTTCATATTTTTAGTTGCATACCAATCACATATTTCGAAAATACCTTTTGAAATATTTTGACTTGCATCAATGACTTTTTGAGAGAAATAACATAAAGCGAAAATATGACAAATGTTTGCACATAAGAATGTTAAAAATGCAAATCTCTTATTAACATCGTTACTTGTTAAAATTTCAAAACCAACAATGCAAATTCCTAGAGAACTTTGAAGAAAATGCATTAAAAGCATTGATGAGAGTGTCGATTTAAGTTTGCTACTGAGTTCAAATAACTTATTATGTTTTTGAATAAATTCCTTTAATTTTTCATTTTCCTCAAACCTTTGAATTTCATCGTAGAAATTTTCAAATGCTATAGCTGTCAATGTGATCAAAGTCACAATCATTACTTCACAACCCAAATGAAGTGATAATGATGTAACTGATGTGAAGCAAGACCATACATTTACTAAAATTAAAGTAAAAATTCCATCGAAGCAACTTGGTATCCATAAAACTTCTTTAACATGATTAACGCCAAATAAGAAACATTTTATTATTGTAGAAATATTGAGAAAACAAATTGTTACTTTCATGAAATTTACAAAAATTTTAATGAATTTTCTCAAGTCGCTACATTGCTTAGAATTAATTTCTTTATCTCCATAAATTTTTCTCAAAGTTTCAATCAAGCCAATTATTTGATTTTTTCGAACGATGATCATTGCCATTTTTAGAATAGAAAATGGTGTATTGACAATATATGAAGTGTTTACAGGATTTTGCACTCCAATATTAATTACATCGTAAATTGTTTGAGATGCAAGATAAAAAATATTATTTAACAAACAAGTATGAAAGAAACAAAATTTTCCAAATTTTTTTAATTTTTCTTCTTTTGTTTTCGGCTCCACTGAGTTAAAAATAGAAAACCCAACATAACTAAAATATTTTTCAGAAATTTTGAAAAAATCGTCAACTGAAAATTCAGTTTTTGCTGCCATTGATACAATTGCTAAAACTCTACTGTTTCTGGACTTAAAACTGAAATAAAATTTATCTATAAAAATAAGAATATTTTTTTAAATATTCATTATTAGTGATCATAAACATCTGTTCAAAGAAGTTTACTTATTCTAATCGATCAGCAATACTTTGAAGTAACACGAAATAAATGAAAGTCTTGTCAATAAACTTTGAACGAAAATAAAATGTTTTATTTTCAGACATCTGACAGTTTTCACTTACGGATGAAAAACTTTTCATTGAAATATTCTTGAAACTTCTTGCTTTGATTTTTTGTTCCCTTTGTAAGAATTGAAAGATGAATTTGAACCTTTTTTTTAATTTTAAATCTTTTTTTAGTGCTAAATCTGATAAAATAATTTTACCATTTTTAAGACTAGCTTCTTTAATTGATTTTTTACTTCAAACCGCTTTAACTAAACAAGTCGAAAATCAGTTGAACAAATTGTTGCAGAATATATTGTGTTAATAATGCAAAATAAATTTCTCTAGCTAGTATTTTCTCAATGTTGATAATTTTTAAATGATTGTTTATGAACTTCTCTAGTCTTTTTGATTCTTCAAATTCATTTTTTATTTGTAATTTCTTTTAAATTAATATCAAACTATCAAATGCAAAAAATAATGCTCTGTGCCAATAAATAATGTCCACTGTCACAAGTAAAATTGACAATGCTGTTATTGTTGAAAATACTTTTAAATACTTTATTATGTCTAGACATCCCTTTTTGTCTATTGATTGATTTCCAAAGAATTTCTTTAATTCAAAATGAAACTCATTGAAATCTTTCCTTTGAGCATATAATGGTGACATTTTAAGTATCCAAAATAGAACTTTTAGTGAGTATGGAAGATTTTCATTTTTACTATTTTTTAAAGAAATGCAATAGATAATTATTGATGAAGTTATCAATATGTCCAACATGCACAAAATGAGAATTAAATTATTAACAATTTTCATTTATATTTCTATTCTAGTTTTAGAACGATCATTCAAGTGAAAGTCCAATTCAATTGAACTTATTTTGTGATAAATTATAAAATCATCTACCGAAAATTTCCATTTTAAATCCATCGTCTTTTGTTGTCAAAACTACACTGAAATATGTCAAAAATTTTAAAATCATCATGAAATATTCAAATTAATATAATATTTAATTTATTTAAAACATATTTTATTTAAAATTTTCAAGAATACTTATGAAAATTTTAAAATGTAATGACATAGATAAGGAATTTGATGAAATTCTCACATGAATATTTCAATTATGTACAATAAATAAAATTGGAAAGGACAAATATAATTTGAATTTTAATATTTAATCAAAAAGTCTTCTTTTATTGATTTAATCTCATAGTTACAGCTTGAAGTAAAATAATGTACACGTAAGTGTTCTCCATAGCCTAAAAATAAAGTAATTGAAATAATTAATTCAAACTTAAAAATAACTTAAAATCAACAATATTGTTAATAGATTCATAATTAATTTTGAAAAAATTTAGTATTGTAAAATTTTACCTTAACAAAAATTTCTAACGAAATAACTCCAAATCCAAGAGATTTTATGCAATTTTCCTTTTGTGATTTTAACATTAGTATTATTATTGTCTGTTTATTTTGATTTTCTATTTTCTCATTCCAATCACAACTTTCAAAAATTGAATTTGATATTTTTCCACTAGAATTAATAATTTTTTGTCCAAAGGAGCATAAAATTAGAATTTGAAAAAGTTCTTGTGCAACTAATGCTAAATTCATGATTTTTATACTAAGAACATTACTTCTGATAATTTGCAGTCCAAGAGCACAAATTACTGATGAATTTTGCAAAAAATGAATGAAAAGTAAAAACTTGAATGTCGAAGTTACTTTTTCTTTAAGTCGAATTATTTTCAGATGCTCTGCTATGATTTCTTTAATATTCAAAGTTTTTTCTGGAAGAATTTTTGAGTTTTCTATTTTTTCATTCAAATCTTCAAATGCAATAGCGACAAAATTAATGAAAGTAAACAAGGTTACTTCAGAGATGAATAACAAAAAAGTCACATAGATTGAAAACACTTGAACCCAACTGCTTACTATTATAGCAGAAAATGTTGAACCTGTCCTTAAAATGTACGGAATCCACAGAAAAGCATTGTGATAGTCAATTTGTTGTGAAGAAATAATTGTTAAAATATTTCTGATTAAAACTCCAAATAATGAAATTTCACAGAATCTTCGATAATATTTTATGTACTTCATTAATCCTGCAAAATGAGTATATTTGATTTTCTTATCTTGAAAAATGTCTTTGATATCAGAAATCAATCCAATAATTTCTGTTTTTTTGAAAATTATGATGATTATCTTAAAAATGATGAAAATTCCATTCAAAAAATAAGGCATTCCAACTGGTTTTCGAATTTTAATCATAGAAATATCTTGGGCACAAATAGAAGTCAACATTAATATCAAATTTAGAAGACAAAAAACCGAAAATACTAAACGAGAATTTCGAATAGATTTTTGAACTTTTGTTAGATTTTTTGCCTTTTTCTCAAAAAGTGAAATTCCTGTCCATTTAACATAATTTTTCAAAATTTCAAATAAATCATCAATAAAAAAATCTGTTTGTAGGACCATTTTGATTGAAAGAAATATAAAAACTAAACCAAAAGACAAAATTTAAACTATCTTATAAGTTAGACAAGAATAATAATTATTATTAAAACATATGGTCCTATAAAAGTAATAATTAACATTCCTATTGAATGAATGTGAAAAATATATTGTGAATTTGAACACATGTTGTGTTTTAATTATTTTTAAAATGTCTGCTTACATTTACTTGCGATGACCTTATTTTTATATCTTAAATAATATTTTTGCTCATATTTTGCTCATATGGATAGTTTGAAGCAGCAATATGTATCCAAAAACGTACAATAATGCCTTAAAAGAAAAATTTAAAGATCAAAAAAAAAAAATTTCATTTTAAAAATCAACTTACTTTCATGAAAGTTCTCAAAGAAATTTTCTTAAGTCCTAGAGATTTAATGCAAACACATTTTTGTGTGTATAAAAGCATCAATAGTAAAGTTTTAGTTTTTCTATTTCTCCAATCATACCACATGTTATTATAAAGCATTTCTCGATTGATTTTATTTGCATTGACGATTTTTTGTCCAAAATAACAAATTACCAAAACTTGATAGAGTCTTTCAGAAGTGAGTAAAAAATATATAATTTTTCTATAAAACATAGTATTATTTATGACTTGAATTCCAGCACCACCGATTACTCCAGAAATTTCACCAAAATGTATTAGCAACATAAATGACAGAAGATTTTCTAACTTTTTACTAAACTCTAATATCTTAAAATGCTTCTTTACCAAAATATTTTCTGAATTTTCATAATTCAACATTAAAATATCAACATTTAAATTCTCAAAAGCAACAGCAAGAATTCGAAAAAATGTGATTATTATTACAGTGTTTGAAAAAAGAACAAAAGTGCTTGATGTAATTATAATCAAAAACCAAATGCGTAGGAAAATATAAAATGGCTTGACTTTATATAGAACATAAATTGTATCTTCAATAACACTTAAATCTTCAGTAAACATTACTACAATCATTCTTAATGACATTGCAGAGGCAGAAGCAATGCAACAAATTCTATAAAATCTCATGTATTTTAACAAATCTGAGATTTGATATTTTTTGATTGTAGTATTTTTAAAATTCTTTTGAAGCTCTAAAATAATTTCACAAAATTTTCTTCTTTTGATAAAAATGTACAAAGACTTGAATGCAATGGAAAATCCTGATAAAATAAAAGTGAAATCTTTTGGCTCGTCTGGCTTACTTAATTGAATCATTAAATTTAAAACGCTAAGTGCAATTATGCTAAAAACACAAAAGAAAAAATAACAATATCTTAGAAACATCACAAGTTTTTGTCTTCTTTTTTGTAATTTAATTATTTTAAATTCAAAGAGATTAATTCCAATGAATTTATAATAGCTGCTTGCTATTTTGAAGAGATCAATTACTGAATAATCCTTTTCCATGATTACTTCTCTCTCAACTAAATTTTATAGCAAAATGTGTTCATTCAGTTGATTTAACTTTCTCAATAAAATATTTATGAATTTATGAATAGAAAAGTTTGTAACTTTAAAAATATTTTATTTCTTTATCAGTGTTTGACATTGAATTAAATCACAGTGAAATCATTAATTATTTAAAATACTTTAATTGTTTAGAAATTGAAAGGTATGTGAATAAAAGCAGCTGTTTGTGACTATTAAATATAAAGTTGTTTGACGTCAGTGGTACCAGTAATTTTTTCGTTTCTAAAATATTGTTAATTTATAGCAAAATTGGCATAAGTGTAAAAACTGTTTCAAAGGGCAATTTTGTTTTTCATCATTGCAAATTTTTATGAAAACTTTCAAGTTTGACCATTTTTTTGCTTTACATAAAAATTAGGGTCCGGACTTGCATGAATATTTTACTTGATCTGTCAAGTTGACTTACACAAAACTATTTTAAATTTATTCAGATTAAATTTATTTCAATTAAAATACATAGTAAATCAAAGAATAATCGACTTGCATACAAATTTGCTGGATGTCAAATGAATTAAATAAAATCTGAATGAATAAAAGTCATTTTTGTTTAAGTCAACTTGAAATCAACTTGACAAAAAATATGCGCATATCAAGTTAAATACGCATGCAATTCCGAACTCTATATAAAAAAGAAAGACTATCTTATTCTTTAAACTTTTAATATAAAATACATTGTATGATATAAGAGTAAAATCAATTCAATAAACAAACACATACGCTTTATGTTTTACTTTCATTCTTTCATTTTTTATTCATCCACTTAACCTCGATTCAAGAATTCTTCGATTTCTCTTATATATAATATTAGTAATAAAAAACTCTTTTATCATAAATTGCACTTGACTCATTTCAGTCTTCTCTCTTTCTGTGCAATATAAAAATCTCATTTTCAAGTACATTTTACAATTTTGTTTGAGATAAAAATCAATGTTTCCTTGAGCACAGATTCATTTTATGTGTGTCTTTATACTTGTATACATTCATGTGAGCGAAAAAGAAAGAAAATGTTAAATTGAGAGCATAAATTGCTCTCTGTTTGATATTCCATTTTCTTCCTAATACAATATTGCCTGTTTTGCTAAAGGGACCGCTTTCAAAGATTTTCTCTTTTTTCACTTGCTCATTTATTCTCGCGAAATACGTCACGTTTCGCAAATGAAAATGTTGTTCTTTTTTTCGCAACAGAAATCTTCTTCTTTCCGCACTCATTCTTTAAGATGGGAAAAAAGAAGAAGAAGCACAGAAAAATCCTTTTTTATGTCAATGAAGTTTTATGCTTGTGAATTTTTTCTTATAAAGAGACAGAAAAAACCAGGCCAGACATCACTTCTTTTTTCTCAGAGATGGAGAGGTCTCTTTTTACAAATCTTGTCACGATTAGATACTTAGGCGTAAAGCGGAGAGAGAGAGAGGAGCAAGCACCATAAAAAAGGAAAACAAAACGAACTGAGAAATGATGAACTTTAATGCGATTTTATTTTCACTTCTTCTTCTTGTTAAGGGGAGCAAAGGAAAAAAAGAAAACAATTTTCCCTTCTCGATACTTTCGTCTTTTGCTGATTTTATTTTTCTGTTAGTACTAAAATAAGATTTTGTGTTGATAATGACAGTGCTAACATCGAAATTCTATTAAGAATTCAATGTAGGGTATTTGTCTGGCTTTCTTTTTCTCTCTTCAGTGTAAATAATTCAATTGAAAAATAGAGATCAAAGCGAGAATGATATGATGAGATCCCAAATCTTATATATGTACACACATATGTGTATTTCGTTCCCTTCTTCAAGTAGATTGAATTGTGTATATCTTTATATGCGGGTAGTATTATACTCGCACCTAAAAAATAGAAAATCTCCTTTTTTACGAGCCCAAGCTGGAAGTCATGAAATCATGATTATTTGCACAAAAACACATGGGGAAATGCGGCATGTTGAATGAAAAGAAAAGGCTTCAAAGCTCAATACCACAGCGAACGCGTTTTTATGTTCAATTCTTTTTCCCTCTTGTTGGGTTGTTTATTTCCCTGCCAGTTTGAGCTCTTTTTTATTCTCGCGTGTTTGCTACTGATGCTTTCTTTAAATATATTTACAAATCCTTATACGAATGTGAAATATTTGTACAAAAAAGTTGAGTAGGATGTAGAAATTTGATTAAAGCGCATTCCAAAATTTTATTTAATTTATAAACAAAAATTTTCTTCACTATAAAATATAGCAAATTTTCTTTTCTTTTCATCCTTATAATTATGTCATTTTCCAAAAATTTTATCAAAATATTACGTTGTAAAGTTTTAAATAACAGAATGTTTGTACTTTAAACAAAAAACATGAAATAAATTTACTTTTACACGTGTAACAGAAAACGTAAATTTTTGTTATTTCTACTTCTACAATTACTGAATAATGAAACAAAGTACAAACAAAATAAGTTAAATGAGCCACAATCAAATGTTTCCTAGAAACAATGTGCTCTCAAAAAAGGTTGACAATCTGAAAGAAAAATTTTGTAATTTAAGACAAAGGAGAAATTTTTGTGATAAAAGCTCTTTATTTATTCAATTGTGGTGAGGAATGTTGCGAAGAAAGGTAAAGAAGGGATTTCTTACTTCCATTTATTTTTCTTCGTAGCTAAAATCTCATAGATACTATAGACAAGCATAATGACGTTATGCGTGCAAAGGATTTATGATGGTATACTTTCAAAAAAAAGAAGGAGTAGAAAGCGAAATGAGCTTTTTTTGTTAAAAATAATCATATTTGATGCTCTGGCATGTGAAACAAGTATCATGTAAGAATGTAGAAAATAAAAAAGAAATTTTTGCTCTTAATCTTTTCGTGGAAATATTTTACTTGAAGATAAACAAAAATTTCTTTAAATAATGTCAAACTTTTATTTGAATTTAATTTTTAATGCCTAAAATAATTAGGCATTATTTTTTAATGCCTAAAACATTTGTAAATTCATTTTGAAAGCTTTTAAAAATATTTATCTTTTGAATTCAGCAACATTACTTCTAACTCATTCCATCTGACAGCACTTTCTGAAAGTATTAACAACATCCACATATACACATGTATTCGAGTCTATTTTTAACTCAAACAACTTTTCATTTCCACTTTTTCTATTTCAATCTATCATTTCAACATAATGTTATATATTTGTGCTCATCCTACTTACTACAAACACAGCAAGAATTTTCGAAGAAAGAGCATCGAAAAGTTTATCATTATTTGATGCAACTTTCTTGTTGCTATTGTATAGCACTGAGAATGTCAAAAGAGACTAGAAAAAGAACACAAAAAAATAGAAGAAAGAAAAGTTTTTAATTGAATTGATCACAATGAAATAATTTCATGAATGTTTAGCTTCCATACCATTCTTCCCTCTTTTGATTTTTTTTTTCATTTCATTTAATTTCGTTGCCCAAAAGCAAATGGTTCGAAGGAAAAGAAAAGTGCGGTTAACTAAAAGTTTTTAAGCTGTAAAAAGTTAAATAGTTTTTTCTGTTCTTTTTAAATATAAAATTTATGCATTATAATGGCACAGCTCCAACAATTTTCTGCATAAAAAATTTTTTATTTCATTTTTTAAAATTTATAAAGTTGTTGAGTAAAAGTTTTTTTCTCTCGGTATTGTATGTGTGCTTTTAATGAGTAAGTAGACGGTCTTATAAATTATGTAATGAGAACAACTTTTTCTCTTTTGGGTCATGCTTAAAAGTTTCGGTAATTTGTCTGTTGAACGAGATTTATGGCATACTCATGATGGTGCAAAGTTGCCATGCCTTGTGTTAACATTTTGTATCGTAAAAATGAAATTTTGCCCATACAAATTTTTTTTCGTATGCGATTTTTTTCTCTGCTGCTCGATAATATTTCTGCAAACCACTATCTTAATAAATCACAACGTTATTTCCGAGTAAGCATTCAAGAAGCGAATGGCTCGGAAAATTCACATTAAAATTACTAACAAATTATATGTTATAGCACTTTTTTACTCTTTCGAAAAAGGTCCAAAATAAAGCAAAAAAGTGCATAGAAAAACGGCAGGCAAAAACCACAAACCAAAGAGCTACAAATTTTTCTATGTTTATTTTTTTCAGCTGTGTGTTGCAATATAATTTATATGACTTGAGCATTGCTTTATGTTTCGCATTGAAAATTTTTTGTGTGTAGCATTCAGTTATTTTCGACTTCACCAGATGCGTCTAATGGATAATGGAGGAAAATTTGCTACTTTTTTTTCTCTTTGCTAAATGAGTCTTTGAATGCGGATGGAAATTTGTTATTTCTTTTTTTTAACTTAAAATGGAAAGGTTTTTGCGTAGTATGGAAATTTATTGGGTTTATCGACCTAATGTTTCTAATTTTCATGAAAATTTTCAATTTTCTAAATGAATACGAATTCAATTAATCAATTCATTCATCTTTTATCTCTAAATCATCATTTATTCCATTTACCAATTACAATCTATCACTATAAACATGAAAAAGCTTAAATCTTCAAAATTGTCAATAAAAATAATCAATCTCTTAATCCATACATAGTCTGACCCAAATAATAATAAAAAAACAAGAATTTCGAATCAAAATTTTATCACATCACATAAGTAGAAATCTTCCTCTGTTTTCATCTCATTCGTATACATTTGGGAAGGAAAAAAACACATTTCTGTAGAATGTCAATTCAGCATCATCATGCAATTTTTTCTCAACTCAAAAAATATTTTTGAGGAAAGCAGACGATGGCTGGCGAAGAGGAAAAAAAGGAGAGAAAATAATTGAATTGGAAACGTTTTGTTTTGCAACAGGTTACAGAATTTCACATATAAGCTCATCTTTTTTTGCTACCTTCTGATGTACCATAATGATTCCTTTGCATGTCATTTTCAATCTTGGCAGTTGATAGGAAGTGAGAATAGTCGAGTGTTGCTTTAGAAATTGAAAGTGAAATTGTTCTTCATGTTATGATGATGATGATGATTTTAATGGAGAGTGAAATGAATGGTGAGGAAAAAGGCAATTAGAGCACTTTCATAGCAGTTAAGTGGTACTTCGCTTCAGGTGAAGCTTCCTCTCACACTTGTTCGCTCTCGACAATCATATTTAGTAGAAGAAATGATAGAATTTTTCTGTTTTTGAAAAAAAAATGTTTAAATTTGTAAAAGTTACTCAAATTTTTATTTTAAAGTTCTTTATTACAATTTAAAATTAGGTGTATTTACTTTTCTTTGATTTTTATCATAAATTTTGGTCTGAAGCACTAATATTTAATAACTTTTATTAAATGTTTTAATTTGTTTACATTAAAAAAATCTTTCGTTAAAAATTAAATTTTTCGTTCAACATTGAATTTAAAATTGACCGTTGCATATAATTTCTATTATTTCTAAATTTTATATTTTTCAACTTAAAAAGTTCATCACTTAACAGAACATAAGCTTGAGAAAGCTTTTTTGACACTTTGAAAAATCAGATTCAATTAGTGGATAAATCAAATTTATTCCATAAAATTGCCATTGAATATAAATTTTATAGCTTAACAAGCATCGACGAAAATTTCTTTATTTCTTAATTCCTTTTTTTGCTTGCTTTGCAAAATAAAACCACAACAATCAATCGTCAATTGAATGAAATAACAATTTCGAATCTCATTATTCTTATCGCTTTTTCGGCTCGCTTTATCGACTCGTTTTCATCCATAATGAGGTCTAATTGAAGCAAGAGAGGACTCGCTTTGATTTAGGTCAATTTGATGACACTTGAAAATAATTTTATTCATATAATGATCTTTCATAAGCTAAGATAGAGAGGTTACGCGTTGAGAGACTGATAAAGATAAAGTGTGTAAAGGTTTCTGTTGCGGTTAAGTGAATGGTCTCTCTTTGGAGATTTTCTACTCTTGCCTCAAAGCCTTCTTTCTTGCATTAAAGAGAAATAAAGCAAAAAATTCCAAGGGGACATTAAAAAGCAATAAAGAAAATCGATTATAAAGATAATAATCATAAGCTTATGAAATAATGTTTTGTGGATTTAGATAGCATTAAAGTTATTTGTCATGGTTTTTAAAGTATCAACCCAAAGATTTGTGTAAATAACATAATCACGAGATTTATTTTTAATTGTGACAGATTGCATTGAAATGAAGATTTGATGGCGCCACAAGCAACAAATTTTTTCCCTCAAATTATCATCTTTCAGCCTCTAACAAAGATTGAAAGAAAAAAATTAAAATTTCAAATTTTCTCCCTTCTTTCTTTCCTTCTCTCAATGAAAATTTTGTTTAATAATCCCTGACTCAATAAAATAAAATACACAACAGAAATTGTGTACAATCAGCAGAAAAATAAAAAAATTTAAAGAAGAAAACTTCTTTGCTCTGTTTCTCACACTTGGTGTTTTGTGTTGTTTTATCATTGCTGGCGAGAGAGAGAGAGAGAGTAAGAAGACATTCTCAAAAACAACTTTACGCAAGCCTAATGGCATTGAAGAAGTGACAGTACAATTTCTTCTGTTGTTGAACGATATCTTAAATTGACACTGGTATATTTCATCTCATTTATTTGCAAAAGAAGAAGAGAAAAAATTAAGTAAGTTGTCACTATGCTCACTTTCTATTTCATGGACAAACAAGTAGAAAAGTAGTTAAAAGAAGAAATGATAAATGGCATAAAAGTAGTTCAAGTTTTGATAGCTTAAATGATTTCTTTTTATGGTCTGAAAATGATGAAAATCTTAATAGAAAAAAATTTCAAGGCTTCTGAATTGTTTTATTTCTTTGTTTATTTCCAGAATGGCTAGACAAATCTTAAAAAAATTTTATGCTGAAAATTCTAATTTTGTTTTAATTGATAGATTTACTTGAGAAGATCATCTGAAAGATAAATCAATGTCAGAATATCATTGGTTAATTCTTAGTAAATTCGTTTTTAAACGCTTCACTTAATAATGAAAAATTTAGCTAATTTTATTTGTAAAAATCTCACCAAAAGACGTTAAACTTCCCACAAAAAATTTTCATTTCTTGATAAAAATCTTGTTAAATTTTTCACGGAAGCAACCCTCTGTTCATTTATTTTTCTAGTAAAATCTCAATAATCTTAACTAATCTAAGATCTTCTTCATATGCACAAAATCCACATAAGTTTCTTCTCTTACTATGCTAGAAAATTTTAGTCAGAGTCATAAAATAAAGATGCGAAATGATGTTTTTCCTTCTTATTTTCATGTTATGCTCTAAATTTTATGACAAACAACACATTCTCGAGTTGAATTTGATAATAAAAATTTTAGAGCGTTTATATTTAATAGGACAATTTGGTATGATAGTTTTAAGCAAATGCATGAAGAGAAATTTAAATTTTAATAATAATTGCAGAAAATATTCACACGTGTGCAAGTGGTGAAAAAATATTTCATGCTTTACAGAATAGCTATCAGTAATTTTCAGCTCGTTCACATAAAGTGAAAAAGAAGAATTTGTATAAATAAATTGTCTTCTTTCGCAGTTAAAATTTGCTCTTCCCACCAGAAAAGCGAGTGAATAATAATTTACTACAAACTTCTCATACACATTATAAATGATACTCTTTCTATATAACTTGGCATAGCTATGGAAAAGTCATTTACATAATGTATTTTACATTATTCTGATGTATCACTTATCATCACAATCGTTATCAAAAAAAATGGCTTGTGGTAGTGTGATGGCATGTATATACGCCTTGCATTGTACTTTACTGTACCTCAATACTTAATGATATTCATAAACGAAATTGAATCATAAATTTATTTTTAATTTAAAGGCGAGAGCGATGACTTTTCCATTTTTTAATGTGCTTTCTTGGGTGTATTTTTTATTATAATTTTTCTTTTCTTCTCTTTTTAAGGGTGTATATGTGGTGGTGTAGAGATGTGCTATATGGCGAAACATAATTTAATTTGAATTTTTTTCTCATTCTTCTCATCCCTCACTCGCCTTTCATTCAAGAGCTTCACGACGAGTCCCTCGTCTAATATTATGAATTATACTTTTTTATATTCACAAAATTTTTTTGCCTCTCATTTTCTTTTATCTACCAAATGTGTTTCTTCTGCATTGCTCTCTCTTTCTCTGTGAATAGCCCTTGAGAGAGAAAAAGAATGAGGCAATGTGGCTCTTTGCGAATTAAACTGTGAAATAAATTTTCTTCCTTCTTTCTATCTACAATAAAATTAGATTAAAATCATGCATGATGTGGGTTTCAAAAATTTAATAGCGAAAAAATTACTAGAATAGAATTTAATTTTATCTTATAGTAAAAATTTTATTTTTAGAAATAAAATTTGATTAATTACAATCTTGCTGTTTTTATCTATGGTGAATTCAATTAATCAAATTTAAAATTTTCTTCTTGGTAAAATTTTCTTTCTTCATAAATATTGTCAATTTAATTTTAAAAATACTTAAATTTTTTTTATTTTTGACTAATTTAAATCGTGTATTTTAGTGTTTAATTTTCATTGTAAATTAGAAAACAAGTGAGAAATTAAGGCTAATAATTAATTAACAATTCTTCATTTTTTTTGCAATTAGTTTATTTTATTAAACCCTTTTTAATTAATTCATGTCTATTATTTAATGAACTTCATTTTCTTACTAATTTGCATAAAAAAATTCTAATATAAAAATAAATTATTCTTCTCATTGTACTACCGCATGAAAATTAAATTATAAAGACAGCTGACTGAAAGCTGCAATCAGACTTAATTTCAAACATTGAGTTCTCTTGTTTATTTATTCATAAAAAATTATTATGCGCCAAACGTTTAAAATTTTTCTCTCTTTTTAATATGATATGCGATTTAAAACTTAAATCTGATTATAAAATGAGAATGATAAATGAAACTGAGCATTTTCCTCTTGTACATTCATTCATTCGTGTAGAAACATCTGATGTCGAAATGTGCTTTGGCACTTTCAATGTGATGAACTCAATATGCTGTTCAAAGGATCTGTTCAATGCAGCATTAATGGATTTTCTCACAGTCATTTGCCAGAATTATTTCTTCTGATTCTTATAGAGAGGAAAGAAAAGAAAAGTAGAAAATAATAAATGACATTGGCAGCTGGCTCATGTGCATTCAGTGTTGGTTATGAAAATTCCTATAAAATTTTCATCATTTCTAAATATCTGTCAACACTGCAATGCATATGAAAATTTCTCTGTAATCTCAAATAAAATACTTTCCCAAAAAATAACATTCCACAACATATGCAATTCGCTTTTAATTTCTTAACGTGTCTTTCAATGGTAAAACGTGCCAGCAATTTCTAAAGAGCAGTCAACATCTTTCTGAAAAATTTTCCTCTACTCGGCATTAACAAAAAAGAGAAAAGGAAATTGACAATAAATAGATAGAGCTTGTACGATGTTTTTGAAAGTGTATACACATCACTGCAGTAGACGAACATGCTTTCTATGTTGTGAATTGCTTGTGCATGCATGGTATTTTATCTGACACGATAGAGTGGTTGAATAAATGCGCATTTTATGGTTTCATACAATTTCAAAATCTTTTGATATTTGAAAAAAGCCAAAATTGGTTTAGTCAAAACTATGAATCACCACAATGAGACCAAATCAAAAAAGTTCTTCAATCTCGAAACAATTTTACCTCTCAATCTTGCTCATACAATTTCTGACGAAAATTCTAAAGCGAACATACTTGAATAACATGCTCGTGTGGTTTTCTCGATGTACTTTAAATCAAGGTGAAAACACTTTTTAATAATATTACTATAGTTTTAACTAGACTAAACTATTATTTACAATAAAATTTCTTTTAAAATTGATAATTTACTTTTTATTTTTAAAATATTAAAACCAAAAACATTCAAATGTAAACAACAACAAAAAATGTAAACAAATAAACAAAAGCAAAAGATTCAAAAAATTTTATTTATTTACAAATTCATTAAATTTTTCAGGTTTTAGCATAAAATTATTTATTATAACAATGATAATATGTCATAGAAAAATATTGAAGGCAAAATTTTATTAAAATCAAGGGTAAATTTAATTTTTTAAAAAAACTTTTGAATCTTCAAAATTATTCGAATAACTTTACCTTGAAATGTGTACGATTCTCTTGCGAATGCTTCAGTGCACTCGTAGTGAAATCAAATGTTGGTATTGTTTCTATCTTTACTCGAATGATTGAAAATATTTCGCAAAACAAAAGCGAATGATATTGCACTTTCATGGTTTGAAAAGTGTCTCGTTTATTCGATATAACTCATGGTTTTTAGATCAAGTATTAGTGGCTTTTTCATTGTTGATTTATTGCGACTTATAACAATGTTTTGCTATCGTCGCAATACATTTATTTCAATGGGGGACGATGAAAGAATTTTGCGTATTAAAAAAAGCCAAGCATCTATCATCTCTCGTTTACATTTTTTTTTCTCGACTGCCTTATGACTAACACAATTTTTCTATTATTTAATATTATAACAGACATTGTGGCATTGGATATGCATAAATGGTCTCCAATGAAAATTGTTTTTTCAGTTTATTTTTAGATAATAATAGAAATGCCTAAAAGGTCAAACACATGTGAGATCAGCTTGTTGGTTCCTTTATCAAGAGTTTTTCAATTTTTCAATTTATCTTCTTTTTTCATCGCATCAAAAAGCATCAGTATCAATGACAAACAATAACAACAATGACAGGAGAGCAAAAAAGAACAAAAAATGTAATTTTTATAAGTTGACAACGGTAAAGTGAAAGAAAAAATCGATTATGCTGCTTTGAGTCAATTTGATTGATAATGTTTGAGGAATTTGGAACAAACACAATTGTGAATCTGTAAAAATATCCATAAGAAGTAAAGAAATTTCAACTAAAATTAAACTTTTGCTCTTTCTTTCGTTTTTCACAAATCCCCAGACAAAATTCCTTTCCATTGTAACTGAAAGAGGAAAAAATAAATCTTTAAATTACACGACAAAAAGTTTTTTGTCGTTCGTCTCTTGCTTGCCAGCATATTTTTGTGTGAGTTAAATTGTTCAGAAAGAAGTTAGCAAAGAAGAAACTTTTCTATCCTCTGAAAGAAATTTTTATCGAGAGTTGGCTGAAGCAGAAAGAGAGAACTGAAAATTTTGTTGCCTGCCTTCTTTTAGTCCACAAATAGTAAATTCATTTTCCTAAGCTTTATGAATTGTTATGGAATGTCTCGAGGAATTCATGACCTTGAAATGATACAAAAAGGCTGACAATGCCTGAAATTTGTGCTTAATACAACTTTTTTTCTTGATAATGCCGCAAGTATTATTCTGACAAAATGAGAAATATCATAAAATAAGTAATTAGTTTTGCTGAATCCTTGAGGAAATATGGCCATATTAGTGATGAAAGAAAGTTTTAATCAGAATTCAAAGTTTATTACTAAAAGTTCAAAGTTCATTTCATAAGAAAAGTGAAAGCGAAAAGTTTCTTTTTTGCAATTTTATCACTTTTTCAACTATCATTTTCAGGAAAAGCTTTTTGCCAAAATTAAGGAAGAAACTCTAATAGAAATAGATTGAGATTAGAGAATGTGCAGACATTCGGGGATGGAATTATCAATTTTCACATCATATTAACGATTATCTAGCTTTTAGCAAAACCACTATATTATTTTATTCAAACCTCTTGTTGGCGAATTTCAATTTCCGCTCTCATTCCTTTTCATATCTCTCTAATCATAAGCCTCCCTTATGGATTCTGAAAACAACTAAAATATTTTTTCATTCAACAAAAACATTCCTCACTTCCGTTTTATGTAGCGATATGATAAAGTAAAGTTCATTTTCATTCATTCACTGATTAAACTTTCTCACAACAGATTTTTTTTGTTGTTTACTCAAATGTCATCAACAGTCGTAAAAAAATAGCCCACTTGCTTGCTTTACAAGATAATGGCTTGTTTTGCCTTTGCCCTTCCAATTAAACCACAAAAAAGGGAAATCAGAAAATGAAAAAGAAGGTCTTCATAAAGTCTAGTTATTTGAGCAAATTGGTCACGATAAATTTTTATACAAAAGCTGCCTTTTGAGTGTTTCCGGTAAGCATTACGCTAATTAGGAAGCGTTTAAAAGTAACAGTAATTGTGTGTTTTTGCGCGTGGCAAAAAATAAGAAAAGATCAAAGAGGAAAATTTTAATTTTCACCCTGAATTTTTTTCCCTCATGACATTGAGTTTTTGGTAAACAATTTAAGCTGCAACAAGAACATATCATGGACCACAACATACACAAAAATATTTTTTTATACAAGAGTCTTTCATGGTATTTTAGATTACACAATTTTAATTAAATTTCTTTCTCTTCTCGTTCTTATAATAAAAAAATTTAAATGACAAGGAAAATTAAAAAGAGAAAAATTAAAGCCAGAACTCTATGTAGAAATATTTAATTTTATACATTGTTCTTGATTCTTTCAAGCAACTAACATAGTGACTGTATGCAAGAAAGAGTGAGACAAAGTCGTTTTACGTGACCAGCGTGTTTAATAAACTATCGCATTTCCTACATCTTTTATTTTATATTTACAACACTATAATGCCACACACATATAGTGCTGTTTCTACTACTCGTATAAAGATAAAGCCGCCGGTATAATAGCAAAATTAAATGGTAAATAAATGTGACATATAGCTCGCTCGTTCATTCATTCATTCGCCGTATGGTGTACATACACTCACTGCTATAAATGAGTGTCGAATGGACAAGCATAAAATGTTCATTTTCTATTTTCCTTGTCTCTCTATTATGGCTTTATTGCGTTTATTTTATTCTGTATAGTTTTTTTGCTCTTTCTACATACTACATATATTTATATTGCCTCCAACTAACTAACTCACTATGTTTGGTATTTGATACTGTTTCCAACATACTGTGCAGACTTCTTTTATGATGAATTGTATTAAACTTTATGCACACACATAAAAGGTATCATGGCTAGCAAAAGAGAGAGTAGTTATGTTTATTTTAAGATTATAATGAGAGAAGCATAAGAGAAAACTAAACGGATAGAAATAATGATGATTAGGAAGGATTGCAATCTGTCTGCATCCTTAAATGGCTATTTTTGAAACAAAATGAAACAGTTTATTAGACTAACTGGTTGTTATGCTTCATCATAAAAAGTTTGTTAATAATCTCTTTGAAATGAGAGACTTTAGGAAATTTATTCATGAATTTTGTTGTTTAATAGATGAATTTTAGTTAATTAAGTTGTTTGGATCGTTGTTAAAAATGAAAACATTTTATTAAATGTTATTGTAGTACAATATTTTCAATGCTACTTTTATACATTTTTAAGTAGAAAATATTAGTTTTTTACTGTTATAAAAAAGCATAGAATGAATTCATATATGTTCAACTTTGAATCATTTCTTTATAATAGAAAACTTTTTCTTTGAAGAAATCTTGAACTTTTTTTGCAACATTCAGCTTTAAATGTTCTTTGCATAAGCGATTAGCAAACCATGCACATTTTCATGACCTTCTTTAATGCCACTCTCGTGCTTTAGGAACAAACTTTTTCTTTTTCTACACTTAACATAAATAAGAAGAAAAAAGTCTTTCTGAGTAAATAATCTTAGATGCGTTTGATGTACCCGACATGATCAAACAAGCAAGAAAACTCACCTGTGGATTATTCACAACTTTCACACGCCTCCACTTTTCTTCCTCGAATAAAGGTGAGAAGCAGAAGAAGTTGAGCTAGCGTAAGTTTCTGTTTTTTTCTTCAATTTATCCAATTTTCTTGGCTTCTTCCTTCGTAACATCGCAACAATATCACGTAGCAACTGTGTGTATATTTGAGACCTTTATCCATTACTTTTTGCGTAACCCCTTTTCTACCATCACGCTCGTTATGTGTGTGTGTCTATGTGGTAAGAGAAAAGAAAAAATAGAAAATCAGTGAAACATTCATTAATTTATGTGAGTGTATGTGGATGGTTGATGATGATGCTCATGGCGTGTGTGTCTGAGAGAAATTTTCTTTTGTTTAGTTTAGGTTAATGTTTATGGTTTACCAAATTTAACTATAATGTGGAATAGATTAGATTTATTTAATCAAAGTAGGATTTTTTTGTTTAAGTCGGAACTTGTTTGAAATAATTTAATTATCTACAAAAATTAGTTATAAAAGCTGTTAAAAATTCAAATTTCTAGTATGAATTTATTGCCTTTTAAACCATAACGACTTTGTTTCTATCACAAATGCTTAAGTTTTTTGCTTTTATATAAATTAACGTGCAGCTTCCCTAATAGGCCAATTACCAATGTATCGAGAAATTTTCTGTATATTTTTTATGTGTAGGTAGCTCAACATTCTACAAATTACAATTCGAGATTTAACTAGGAAGTTTAAAAATCAATCTATTTCAGAATAATCTTAAAGAAATACTCAATAAGTCAAGAAGTAAATTATATGCTAATTAGTAAAAATAATGAGTATTGTTCTTAAGCTATAATTAAAAGAGGAGAAAAAAACAACATGTATAATTACATAATTGACTTCTTCTTAGTATGTTTATTTTATTTTTATTTGTAGCTCGTAACCATAGAAAAAATGTTGAGATTTTTTTATTTTTATCATTTCAAAAATGTTTAAAACTGACAAGCCAAATCATACAAGCTAGCATCTGTTCAAAAACCCACCTTGCATCCTCAATAACCATACTTGTCTTTCACAAACAGTTAAACATTATCATTTTCATTTTCACCAACAGAAAGGGAGAGAAATTAAAGGGTTTTTACTAAAAAAGAAGAAAATAAAGCAACAGCGGCAACCAGCAAGTCATTTTCATACAAAAGCAATAATACCGAGAAAAGCTGTACGAGGGATTTTCCCTTTTCACTCATTTTACCATTTTGATTGTTGTGATTTCCAAAAAAAACTCTTTCACTGTTGCCATTAATTTTTTAATTACGAATGAGAGAATAACAAAAGTTGTCTTCTTTTTATTCCTTAATTTAAAGCATTACTGCTCACTTTCACTGCTATATTATTCAGTGTGGTTTATTATGTACACTTCACTGACTATGGCCATGAGCAAGAAAGAGCGAAAGCTGTATAAATTTTTTCTTATTCTGGTGTTGCTTTAAAATGTAATTACCTGGAAGCATTTTTCGTTTTTTTGCACATCTTTTTCGTTTCACACTCGGATGAGCACAAGGCGATTGTGTATATTACGTAGTAGAATGTAAAGCATATTATGAATAGAAATTAAATCGTCCGCAATTTACTTCATTTGAGAAAAAAAAGTCTCAAAGATACATTTAATTGAAAGAGTGAAAATGTAATTATTGTGGAACTTAATTTCTTTGGTTAAAATAAAGAAAAAAAGGGAAGAAAGAAAAAAATTAGTAATGACTGAAGATTAAAAATTATTTCTTCAAATTAATGCTTTACTCTCATATTTTTGCTGTGTAAAGTAAAATTGTAATCATCAAAAAAGTAGCAAAAAGAGAAAAATCATTCTTTTGGACAAAGCTCGTAAATTTGAAATTTTCCTTTTTTGCTTCTTGATGTTGAAGATGCTAAGCGTAATGAAATTGACACAAAGCGGTCCTTATGGAAATTTTCGCTTAGTGGAAATATGTCTCATCTACTACTCCTTATTCCACAACGCTTCAGCTAATTTTCGTTAAGGAAAAGCGTCTTAAATGAAATCATTCTTTGCCATTTGCCTAATTTTCAAATGTGTAGCATCTCTACATACAGGAAAAATGTTGAACGGAAGACTGAGCATTGAAACGGGAAAGACATAATGACATAATGTGAAATTTATTCAACAAATTTTAATCTTTCAAATGAATGGCTCTTTCTTTCTTTCTTCTGACTATTAACTCTCATTTTTTTGCTTACTTTTTTGTTTTCATTTTTTAATTATGACTTCTAGTGTTTTAATAAGAATTGATGGTTGCTGTTTTTGCTTGAATAAAAGAGAAAATTAAATTGTTAAATCTACTACTTTCTAAATATAGAGTGCATCTACAAAAATTGCATTTTTAATGAATTTCTTCAATTATCAAAGTGTTTTCTACTTTAAAATATATTTATTTTGCTATAGGCAATAAAGTAAATGCGAATATTTTCATTCATAACAATTCTTTTTCTCAACATTTTGCATCTCATTACATCACCTGTATTGAAAATTTATTTTCTCACTTTTCGCACAACTTTCATCAGTAAAAGCATCACGTTTAAGTATACAAAAAGAGCAAAGGAAGGTAGTCCTCAGACAACACGTTTTTGGCACGGCTGTTCTCTTTTATGTCATTAAATTTTCTTTTCTTGTGCCATCATTGTGGCGTAATATTGAATTTTTTAAGAAACAAAACGCATCACCGCTTGAATGAAATACGAGCATGAAAATAAGTTGAGCATACCAAACGTCATTGTCATGACAATTTTCATTCATTATTTTGTCCTTGTGCTAGAAAATATACATTTTTGTATCACTAAATGATTTCCGTATTTGGAAAAGGTGAATGTGTGGGAAAAAGTTGTAAATTGGATGCGAGCAATGTTGTCTTTTACTATGTCAGCTTAGAGAGAAAATCTTATGTATTGGATTTAGGATATTGACAAGGATTTTTTATTCTTTTGTTCCTTTTCATACTTACCCCACAGCCACAAAAAATTTTATGCTTCAAATTGATTTATGTGACGCTAAGCTGCTTTGCTTTCGTTTCTTTTGTGCATTTGAAGTCTTTCAAATGTGTTTGCAAAGCTATAAAACAAAATAAGACTTATTGGTGATTTTTATTTTAAAATTAAAATGATTTGGGACAAATAAAATTACTTCAAATGAGATTATTAGTACAGGATTTGCGTTTGTTTCTTTTTTAGGAGCTGTAAACATACTCTAGTGAAAATTAAGATGAATTTTCAATTTTTATCTATCTTTTTACTATTTTATTAGTCACGATTGACAATGTTTAAGCAGTTACAAATTCATTCAAGTAACAATCAAGTGGTTTGAAAAAGTCAAGTTAAATCAAGTTTTTTAAAGGACAATCAATTTAACTTTATAAAGTAAGTTTCAATTACAAATTATAATGTATTAAACCTCAGTTATAAAATATGACACAATAAACTTCCATTAAAAAAATTTAAAATCCTAAGCAGTTTTAAAAATTTAAAACTAGATTCCATTAAAAACATATTCTCTGCAAATATCGGTCAATAAACTACTATCCATAAAGACTAAACTTTTCTATTTTTCACTCGCCTTTTAATCTGAAACTATTGACTTTAATCTCTTTCACATGTTTCCCTTTCACTTTAATGCTTCAATAAATTTACTCACATAATCCTTCTCAGTTTGATATTTCTTAGCCACCAGCATGACACTAACTATCATCAGACACTTTCTCTCTCTTTTTTTGCTTGTGCCAAAAACAGAACCAAAATTCAGAAAGTAAATTGAATTAACTTTAACTTTGCTGCTCTTTCTCTTATGATGCTTAAAATGAAATTCAATTTTATGGGTTTTTGTTAATAAATTTTCTCAGTTACAAGCAGCAAGTCAGAGAGTAAAAAAGGAAAAAAAAATAATTTTTAAGGAACAAATTGATATAAGATAAAAGAAAAAGTTGGAAAGGAAAATTAATGCGGGCAAGAGATTTCTTGAAATTGATTTTCACTTAATTTTGTTTCTTAAATAAATTTCCTTTTGAGTGAATTTTCGAAAAGATTGTCTTGAATTGGTAAGTTATGTATTAAAATCTTTGTATGGACATTTTGGCAATCAGTTTTATTTTATTCATTTGAACATTTATATAAATTTAAAGTGGGAAAATTTTAATACATTCAATTCATTAATTTAAGCAATTTAAAAGATGAATTTAATTTTTAATTTCAATTAGTGTTTTAAATTGACATCTGCATATCTTAAATCTGCAATTTTAAATTTCTCACTTTAAATTGTTTTAGCAAATCATAATCAGGAGCTTTTTTTAATGACAAACAGGAAATTTCTTTATTGTTTTTGCAATTTGCTTTTTGACATTTTCGCATTACAATTCGTTGTATATCCGTTGTGAAAAACAAAAGAAATTAAGATAAAATAGAAAATTTTGAAGAAAAGAATGAAGATGACATAAAAAGAGTTGATTGGTGTAGCAAATTTAAAATTTGTATAAAATCTAAAAGTTCCGGTACAAAGAATGAAAAGCATGAAATTAAGAAGTGATATGAAAAGTGAGTTGATTTTTTCAAGAACATCACTAAGGTCGTGAAAATTGTAAAAATCAATTCTGCTCATTTTTGTTGTTTTCAAAATTCCATAATAAATAGGTCCAAAAAATTTACAAGGGAAAAATCTCATGAATCGTGTATATGTTGAAAATGACTGAATTGATTTATAAAAGTTTTCCATGATAGGACTGACTATCAGAAACTTGCGATGTTGACTAATTGGAATTGCTTTGTATCCTGAAAATGAAAAGTTCATTATAATGGAATTAAAAAGTTTTATTTCTTCTCTTACGTAATGACCAAGTAGGTAATTATACTAGATGTTACCTAGAGATTGAAATATTAATTTTAATGATGTAAATTTTATGATAAAAATTAAAAGTAAAATGCTTTTCAAATAGATTGAATGAAATAATCAATTCAATTGAAATTCACTTAATTTTTTTCTTCATTGATAAAAACTTACAGCAAGTAAAAAGTTCCAATTGACTGTCAAAAAGAAACTTTGAAATTTGAAATTTCTCGTTTGAAATTGTCTTAGCAAATTATAAAAAGTAAATCGTGACACATCATTTGATGGTAATTTTGAAATAAGTTTTGCAATGCTTGCAATAATTTCCTCAACTGCATTTGTTGTTGAATTTCCAATGTGTGCAACTAAGCATTTCAATATAAAATGTGCTATTATGTAAAGTGATGTCATTAAAATTTGCTGCCAATTTCCTTTAATACGAGCCAGATAAAAATCAGCATAAAGACCAAAAATGTTCACAATCATCATTTCGAATATCACAGGAATTAAGTGAAAGGTGAAAAGTGAATTGATCATTTTAATTGCATCACAAAGATCATGAAAAACTTCATCAAATTTGTTGATATTAAAAAATCTGTAACTTTTGAAATTTTGATAATCCAATAATTCTTTAAGAATTTCAAATCTTTTGCGTAATAAATAAGTTGGAATGATGAATTGAAGACAGAAGAAAGTTTCATAAAGTAGATAACGAGCATAAAATATTTCTTGAATTATTGCATTCCATTCAAAACTTGATAGAAACTCTATAATTATAACAGATGAGCAGAACCTTACAAACAATAAAAGAAGTGTGAAATTCATCACGAATTTTACAAATTTTTTTTGTGATGAATGATCAATTTGAAGATAAAAATGATTGAATTTTAAATCCACTATTTGCATGTGTTGATAAAATTCTTTGATCTCTTTAGTCTTGTACATGTGAATGCAAATTTGAAGAAAAGTTATCGGATGAACAAAGCGCAAAAACCAATTCCAAATATGAGAATCAAAAAATCTCGCATCTTTTTCTATAAACACATAATTGTGAAATAAATTGCAAATTGCTTCAATCAAAAACACACAGATTGATGCAATTGTAATTGCCACACTAGTAATTGTAAATTTTAAACTTTTGCCATTGATTGCAAATGGAAAAAATCCCATAAATCTTGCAAAAATACAGAACGAATTCATTGAAGTGCAAAAACTTTCCATTCTGATAAATTACTGATTGTTCTTTGTTTCAAATGGCTCGAATTGATAACTAAAAGCGAATTTAATCAACTTAATTAATTATTTTTTATTATTTACTTACGTTATAACGAGATATGTGACGATTGTTGATGTTGTCTGGATGGAAAACAAATTATATTAATTAGTTTAATAACATAAACTTCTATCAATATTTACAGCAAGCACAATATTCCAATTAACTGTCAAAAAGAAACTTTGGAATTTGAATTTTCTTATTCGAAATTGATTTAGAAAATTATAAAAAATAAATCTTGTCATATCATTGGGAGGAAATTTGTTGATTGTTCTTCCAATTACGGCAAAAATTTCTTTTGCTTCACATGTTGTTGAACTTCCAATATGAGCAATTGAACATTTTAATGTAAAATGTACAAAAAGGAAAGCTGAAGAAATTAAAATGTGTAAAATATTCTCATATGAATTAGTGTGTCGAATTGTTCCGAAAATGCCAAAAATATCATATATTAGTGTCTCTAGAATAACTGGGATGAGATGATAAACATAAATAGAGTTTATTAACTGAATAGCATCACAAAGATCATGAAATATTTCAGCAAAAGTATTGTAGTTTATATTTTTATTGTTTAAAAATTTTGTTGTTGATCTAAAATAAAAAAATGAACATTTTTTGACAAAATTTAAAAACTTTTTGAAAATAAACCTCAAAAATGTTTTTAAAATTTTGAATCTTTCACGAACTAAATAAGTTGGAATAATGAATTGAAGTGCAAAGAAACACTCATAAAGAATGTAGTAGGTATAACAAGTTTCTTCTTTAAAAAAGTAAATTTCACCACTTTCAAATTTATGAATCAATAAAGATGCAGAATATTTCAATACTATAATAAAAATTGTTAAATATAAAATTATTTTTATAACATTGCTTTGTCTTGAATGATTTACACGAAGATTTAAAGAACTTAATTTTAAATCAATGTTGTGCATCAAATGATAAAACTTTTTAACTTCTTTCATTTTGAAAATATGAATAATAAATTGAGAAATGATTATTGGAAAACTCAAAAATAAAATCATTGCCCAAATGGTTGAATCAAGAAAACTTTGAGCTCCCGAAAAAAATGTTAGAGGATAAAGAAAAATTATTGATGCTAATGATAGTAAAGAAACTAAAGAAATAAGTGTGATAAAAATACTAAATTTTGTGACTTTTAAAATTCCATCTTCAACTGATCCCTCAAACGACAAAGGAAAAAATCCCAAAAATCTTGCAAAAATACAAAAAGAATTAATTGAAGTGTAAAAGTTTTGCATTTTTTTGTGTCTTTATTTAAAAGCTTTGAAAATGTGAATGAAAAATTTTTAATTTCAAACAAGCAAACATTAAAAAACTTTTTATGATAATTGCTTTTAGGCTGAATTAAATCAAATTGCCAACTATAAAATTAAATTTTAAATTTTAATTAACTTTTTTATCTTAGGCAATTATCAAGTAAGTTGTTATTGTTTATGTCATCTAAAATTAAAGAAAAATTTTCACCAATTTAAGAAAAATGTTTCTTACAAAACCAGTGAAAATTTTATTTTAAAATCCTAAAATTCTTGCATAAAAACAAAATGAATTGATTGAAGTATATGATAAATGTTTTGCATTTTATTTTGTGTCTTTGTTTCAGTACTTCTTAAATTTGAATGAAAAATTTAAATGTTAACAATGAACAAACATACATTAAAAGTTTTAAACTTTTTCAGGTTTAATTGGGTCAAACTGCCAACTGCAAAGTATAAATTAAATTTTAATGAATACTTTACAAATACTTTTATCAAGGGTAAATAACTTTGAATGTTTATGATATTTTTATAATCTCTTTCATGTTAAGTTATTCACCATTGAATTTTCTTATCTTACGTAATTATCAAATATGTCGTTATGGTTGATACCATCTACAATTAAATTAAACTAATTAGCTTAAAAATATTTTAAAATAAACTTACAGCAAGAACGATATTCCAGTTAACAGTTAAAAAGAAACTTTGAATTTTTAGCTTTCTTGTCATAAATTGTTCCAGTAAATTGTAATAAATAAATCTTGAAATTTCATTTTGAGGCAACTTGTTAATAATTTTACTAATGCATCCAACAACATCCTCAGCTGTTTCAGTTGTAGAACTTCCCATATGTGACATTGCACAAATCATTAAAAAATTTAGTGAAATATGTGTTGGAGCTCCCAACATTTGGACAAAGTGTTTGTAAGAAACTACATGTCTAATTGTTCCGAAAATGCAAAATGTATTGAAAATTAAAGTTCTAAAAATTACGAAAATCAGATGATAAACAAAAATTGAGTTGAACAATTCTAAAGCATCGCATAAATCATGATAAATTTCACCAAAAATATTAAGATTGAAAAATTGATTGTATTTTGTACTTTTCCTGATAATTTTATCATGTTAGAAAGAAAATGAAAAATAATTGAAATTTTAAAATACTTACAACATGAATAGTTTCAGTTCTTTGAATCTTTCACGAAGCATAAAAGCTGAAGTCATAAATTGGAGTGTAAAGAAATTTTCATAAAAAAAGTAAACTGCATAAATAATTTCTTCTTGTAAATATTTTGTTTTCTCATTATCAATGATATGGACCATCATTGAATTAAAAAATTTGAGCAACGTCGATAAAATTATAAAAATAACAGAAAATTTTACAATTGTTCGATTTCTAGCATGATTTATAAAAATTCGAATTGAAAGAAATTTTAAATCAGTTTTATGCATTAAAATAAAGAACTTTTTGATTTTTTTAATTTTACACATATGAATAAAAGTTTGTAAAACGATTAATGAAAGATAAAATTTAATTTGAATTGACCAAATTTTTGTATCAAAAAAATTTGTTGCATTGGAAAAATAAGTGTATGGTCGACCAAAAGCAATTAATGTAAGTGACAATAAAAATAAAATTCCTAATAAATTTTGAGTTAGACCACATTTTGTTACTTTTAAATTTCTTTTTCTGTCAAAATCATAAGGGAAAAATCCGAAAAATCTTGCTAATATAGAAAATGGATTAATTGATGTAAAAAAGTTTTCCATGATGTGAATTTTAAGAGCTTCTAATTTTGACTATTAATTGATTTAAATTATTTGTGTTGTTGTTAACGCTAATGGTCGCAAGTATTGTTAGAAAATAATTAATTTACATATTTGTTCTGTAATTTAATTATCCTTAAGTTATCATCAAACACATTTACTTAAATGAAATTGTAATTAATTAATAACTTATTCACTAACAATTCATTTATTCTATCTGAATTGTGGTTAGTGTGGTTTATTGAATTTTACTAAAGTTTACATCAGAAATTTGTTAAATGAAACAAGCTTATTTCTTTTACCTTCAAAAGTTAAACTAGAGATAATTACGAATTAAATTGATTTTGTTGATATTTCAGAATTTTTCAAGTTTCTTCAAATTATTTTTTTCTAATTTTTCGAGAGTGTTGCAAATAAATTGTATATTGTTAAAGTGTTTTGAAAATATTAATGTTTCTTGCAAGTTTTTGCTACTTACTTGTCATTTTTATCCCTAAAATCAAATTCATATTGTCTTCATAATAAAATATCCGATCTTATTTTAAATAAATTTTCTTGTTCAACTAAAAAAAGAAAAGAAAACCTATTGATGTAAGATAAAAGAAAAAGTTCTAAAAGAAGATTAATGCGAGTAAAAAAATCCTTGAAATTGATTTTCACTTCATTTTGGATCTTACGAAAATTTCCTTTTCAGTGAATTTTCAAAAAAGATTTCCTCAATAAGAACGCTATGCATAAAGATTATTTTGATGTTTGTCCATGTTGAGTGGATTGTTACTGCCGTGATTTGACAATTTCAACAGTACTCGTGTCATTCTGGCATTTAAGAACATGGAATGATATTATATAAAGTGCTTTCATTTTATGTCGCAACAAAAGAAGCAGCACTAGCAATGATACAAAATGTCAAAGCAACGCAAAAAAAGAAAGAGAGCTAAGGCCGTGACATATAACACAAAATGAAAGTGATTTATACATAATTGCACAAAGAGCAAAGAGCCTTCTATTCATACGAGAAAGCACGCCACATTGCTTTGCTTGAGAGATGAATGCTGCCGACTTTTCACAAATGTCGCAAAAACGTTTTAAAAATGCATTGCACAACAGAAAGAACGAGAGCAAATAAGTGAAGCTTTTTTTTTGATTTAGGGGAAAAATATTTTTCATCTCATTTTCTAGCTAAGTAGAAAGGGAGGAGGTAGCAAAGGGTCACCGAATAAAGATAAAGAAAATGAAGATTTAGGATGAAGGGGTTGACTTCACAACTCACAATGGCAGGGCAAATAGTAATAAAAAAAGCAGTCAGGGAGAAATTTTAGCGTAATAGGGGAAGGCAAACGACAAATTTCAATTAACTAAAGTGCTTTAATTTCCATAGCACAAATGAATACAAAAGTGAGCGTACAAAAAGAAAGAAGAAAAAAAATTGACGGCAATTTATTAGACTCAACGTAAACAAATGATGTTGATATACAGAGACGAATATTCATTTTTTCACAAAAAGAATGGATATTCATTAGAAGATGCTTGATGCTTGTCGCTCTTCAGAGAAAAAGAAACATTTGCCGTTTTGTGAGTTTGTGTGTGACAAGAGAAAATGAAGTTGGTGATTATTGCAAACGTGTCTCTCTTATTAATCAGTATACATTTCCCACTCATTATGATGATTTCATTTGACTTGACTCAGCATATCCTTTTCTTCTTTCTGTCTATTCTGGCAATGGACAATCGTTCAATCATTTTATATACAATAAGAAAAAGTTTCAAAATGTTTCTTTCAGTAAAAGTTTTACCAATAGAAATTGATTTCCTGGTCAAAAAAATAAGAAATTAAAGGATTTTTGAGTGTAATAAAATTTTTAAATTAAAAAATTAAATTATTTCTAGATATTTCAAATTTCATAGTTTTCTATATATATTTCTTGATAAAATCACTTGTAATTGCTAAACTTTTCAAAAAAGAGATGATTACAAGTTGTTTTTCACTTAACATTTTTAAAAATTTCTAAAAGAAATTGGTAGAATTTTAAAAAGTTTTAATAAAATTTTAAGCTTTTTTGTAAGAAAATTTTCAACTTTTACAATTCTACAATATTGTAAACTTTCAAATTTAACGTTATAAATGAATTTTTTCTATTAAATTTTAATAGTTGTAAGGAAAAGTAATGAAATTGTCTAAACTTACTTTTGCCTTCCAAGCCATCTCAATCCATTCATTTATTTATTTTATATAAACCATCCATTCATTTATCTATTCATTTATCCATCTATCTGACTGACTGGTAAAGCAAGAGACTCTTTCGCTTACTCTTCAAGATGAATGATGATGCCAAGCGTCTAAGTGTGAAGAAGAAGAATTTCTTTTCTCTTTAACTAAGTACATACCTCACTGCTAGCTATAATATTATCCTCATTCTACTTCAACCAACTTTATAATAATAAGATGATGGCGAAAATAAACTAAAAAAGAACTGAAGAATTTTTGATCAAAGCAAAATTCTCATCTTGACAGCTTTACGCTCATTCAACTTTTAACTAAAAGAGAAAAACCAAGAGAAGAAAAAAATAATAGACGGGAAAGATTTTTCAAAAAAGAATAATCATAAAAAGAAAGAAAAATGAGCACACAAAAGGGTGGATGAGAAGCTTTTATTTTTTGAAGATGACGGTTGGCAAATATTTGTTATAGTTGAGCTGAGCAATTTATGGTTTTCTGGTTAATCAAGCTATAAGGCAAAAGATGTTGTAAAAAAGCTATTCTAAAACTGACGAGTAAAATTTTACGCTTTTTCTTAAATTAGCTTTTTTGTTTTGTTGTTTAAAAATAACTAAATAAAAGATTTTTTGTTTATTGAGGCTTATTAATCAAAAAAGAAAAAAAAAACATTTTACGATCTTCTTAATGTTTGTTTTTTTGATTTAGAAGAATTTTATAATATCAAAAAAGCTCCATAAATCTTTATAAGTAAAAAGAAAAACTTTTTCTTAATATCTTTTCAAGATCTATTGAAACGGAAATTATTATTCACTTGTAGCTAAGCAAGAAATGCTAATCCCAATTTCATGTAAAAGTAAATGACAGATAGAATGAAAAGAAAACTTAAATGGATTTCGAAATGTAGGCCAAATTCGAGTGGCTTTAGCTAAACATCATTTTACTACTTCATTATCATTATCACCAAAGTCAGATGCGTCACAAAATGTTAATTTTAAGTCTGTATAGACACGAACAGACAGAAGAGAGTGAATTAATGGTCTTTGCTTTTATCAGCGAGTCGAAGGACGACAAAAACACAATTTTGCGTGTTTTAGATAAATTCAGAAGAATTTTTTTCATTCTCGTTTAAGGAAAAAAAACCATATGGTTGAATGAAGTTAAAATTCAAAGCAAAGTGGTACTTCTGTTGTTGACATTGAAGAGCGACTATGTAGGATGTTCTCAATGACTAAGCATCACATATATGTTTAGTAGGATTTATTTTTATTGAAAAAATTTTTTGCTTTGCTCTGAGCACGCTTTAGAAATTACCAAGAAATTTCCATGAATATAATTTGAAATGAAGCGCAATGTGTATGTGTGTACATCCTTCAATGCCATACACTTCTATTCATACTGCAGAGTGAAAGATATAGAAAAATCTATGTCATCAAAATTGTTTCTTGTTTCTATTCACATCTAATGCAAGTACAATTTTATTATAGTTTTCTCTAGAAAAGCATGTGTTTGTTTGTGGTTTTTTTATTTTTATTTGAACATTCTATGACCATGAGAGGAAAAAAATCTCTTTTTAATACGAGCAAAAATAATGAAATGAATGGACAATAAATATAGTGCTTGCTTGCTCTACATTTTTTCTCATCATTGGCCTCGGAAGAAGGAAAAAGTTTATTTTTCTTTGCAAAACAATGAAAGAAAATGTTCAGACATATAATTTATCATGTATCATCTTCTTTCCTCATTCTTTTTCCTTCTTATTTTTCATGGTCAGAAGGCACTTCATTGTATGTATGCTTCTTATTGTGCAACTCGAAAATAATTAAAGATGATGGTCTCATAACATTTTATGTCTATATTCATCATTCTACTAATACACTACTCTACTTGTGTCCATGCATTCCGCATTTTTATGTACTCTTTTCATTTTTCGGGGTACTTTTGATCATCATGTAGAATGAGATTGTAACAAATGCTTCCACATGTTGTCGCAATTTTTATACTTGTGTCACTATGGGTTTTTATCATTCAGGTTGATGGAAATTGTCTAAAACCTTCAAAAGCTTTTGCTTGTCTTCTTGCTTTCTGTCTGCATCATTTTTCATATGATTCTTTCTTCATGGATAAACAAATTATGTGCTTTTCTTCTTTTATTGACAATATAGGTTCGGCAACCATGCGCATGCATGCGCATGGCATGCGAACGGTGAACAAATTACGTGCGCATGCATGCGCATGGCATGCGCATGGCAGATTATAAACAATATTTTTTAAATTTCTAACAATGAATTTTTCTACTGAATTACATGATACATTTTATGTATGATGTTTTAACAAAATGTTTTTAGCCTCAATTTAACTTCATTTTATACAAGAATTTCATCAAGAACAGTAGAAAATTTTGAAAATTGTTTATCAAGAAACGCACCAGATAATTTTTTTTGCATGGAGGTTTATAAGAAGGATTCAGTTTCTTTTACAAGCTCTTTAAAGTCTTCTAACTCTACAATTCGAAGTGAAATTCCAGTTCGAAAGAAAAAGTTTGCGAGTTTTATATCAATTTTATTCTGAGACTCTTCAGTTATCGCTGAAGTTTCAACTGAATTTGAAATTTGTTGATTGCTTTGAATGGACGATTCAGATCTTTGCTTAGAAAAAAATCTTTTTTCCTCTTCAATGGCGCTAGAACAAGAAGATCGTTTGTGTGCTGCTAATCGATCTTTTGCCCATTGAACATTTTTTTTGCAGCTTTTGCAAGTCCCAGTATTTTTGTTCATATCATAATTAATTAAGTAGGATGAAATTTCAAAGTTATTCATATTGTATTTTATGAATTTAAGAATTTAAAATTAAAAACAATTTTGATTTAAAACGGAATTTAAATTATTATTTTACGATAAAATTAAAGTATTTAATTTTTTTGTTGCTTCAAAGTTAGATATTAATCTGATTGATTAAAAAATAATTCATTGTTTTTATATGAAAATCCTGAAATTTGTTTACATTTCAAGTAAAATATAGTCAAAACATAAAATTGAATCTCAGAATTTTATTCACAAAATAGTAAATTATTTGTTGTCGTTAAAAATACAAGTGCGAATTTGAGATTTTTTCAAAATTTTTATGAAAGTTCAAAATATAAATAAATATAAATTGATGGTTTTCCAAAATTCTGATATTGTTTAAAAATAGTGTTTGCATACGTTGATTATTTGTAAAAAAAATTTAAAACACCAGTTAAAATATTTATTTTTAAAAATTAAGAACCTAAAAAATCCTATATAAACACCATGCGCACGTCATGCGCATGCATGCGCACGGCATGCGCATATTTTAGCATGCGCATGCATGCGCACGTGATTTGCCGAACCTACATTTATGGTAGCCTAAGGAATTTTTTGATTTATGGAAATATTAATTTATTTTCCCTACTTTTTATTTACATAATGAATTATATTTAAATTACAAATGTCCGTTATATTAAAAATTTTAAATTTTGTGAAAAAATAAAAGCTCATTAATTTTCTGATTTAATGAATAAAATATAAGAAAATCTCATGAGAGATCAAATAATGTATAGTCTACAAAGAACCATGTATGAATAATTAAAGATTACTCTGGAAAGGAAAATCTCATAAATCTTTTCAATATTAATTCACCTGTTGACCGATCATCAGTTCAATTTTGCTCCTCCTTACTACTGCTGTTGTTAAATTCAATTATCCTATTATGTTTTCTTTCTCTAAACTCATACCTTTTTTAATATCATCATCATTTCATGTTGAATTCATGATACATGTACATACAAAATTGTACATTTCTCTTTTTATTCTCCCCTCTTCTAAATCTATTCTATTTTTATTACTCAACATAATATTCCAAGTTGAATGCTCGCTATGTTTGAACTTTCTCTCTTACATTTTATTTCTAATTAATGCAGACGAGAGTGAGTGAGCAAGAGTACAAAAAATTTTGTGTAATTGAATCAGAACGGAATCAATTTCCTTGCTTTCTCCCTTTAAACACATTCACATACGGCAGCAGTAAAAACGAGTGAATCATTTGAAAATGGAAATGAAAACTTTTTTCCCACATCACTTTTTTCTTTCTCAGTTAGAAAACTGAGGAGCTACTGCTGCTGTTTGTATAAATGAACACATTTAGACGCGAGAAGGCGAAAGAAATCTCTTTTTTTTCTCATATATACACCAAATGAATCTCGATAAGGAAATGGAAATAAAAACGGCAATTAGAAGTTAATGGATTTTATACAACTACTGTTAAATTGCTTGCTGCTGATGTTACTACTAGCATACTGCTCGTTCGCTAATATGATGAGATGTTTAATGCTCTATTTGAACATTTGATATGAAATCGAGGGAAAGAGTTGCTGTAAAAATTGATTTTTAAGAGGGAAAATTTCTTTAAAGTATTTTTCAACATATTTGCATATGAAATTAAAAAATGAAAATCGAGTAACAAATAACATTTGAAATGCAAATGAAAAGCAATTAAAATTGAAACCTTTAATGAAAATTGCAGCTTAAAATGGAAAATTTTCATTTTATTAGGGTAAGTAATTAGTTGCCTAACAGGCTTTTCCATCATCGTCATCAACATATTAACACATGCTTTCTATTTCCAAACATATATACATGAGAAAATACGTGGTATAAACATTAAGAGGCAGGTGAAAATGATGGAAAATTAGCGAGTGCTTGAACGCCAAGAATTCATAATTTATTCATTTCATCAACATAGCGTTAGGTGGAAATATTCATAAAAATTAAGAGTATTCTTGGGAAATTAAGCTGCAATACTTGGAGAAAAATTTATTTTTTCTACTCAACCGTGATTATGGCTCAATTTGTGTTACTAACGATAATTTTACACAAGAAACTTTAAAAATATAATGAGCAAGCATTTGCTGTTGCTTTTTTTGTACTGTGAAAATGAAAAAGTCAATTAACCCTGAAGGTGTAAAGAAAGAAAATTTTCTGCTTTTTGAAACTTTCATGTTTATACAAGATTGAGATGAAAAGCTCAATTTAAGTGAGCCGGAAAGGGCAAAAAAAATTTTGTGCTTGGTTTTAAATAAATATTTTTGCTGAACTTTATCATTTTGCAGCATCAAGGAAGGTCAAAGATCTATCAATTTGGTTGATTTAGGTTTTTCTTGGAAAATAACAATATTGCGTATATAAAAAATTTCGTATAATTCCACGATTGTTCGTTCATTTACTTTCCTTGAAATATTACTATTGCTGATATGATAATCATAAATGCCTCATAGCAAATGACAAAAGCAAACACTCGCAAAAAAATGAATCCTCACCGAGAATATGGCATTACCAAAATAAATATAAAGAAAGCTCCCTCATTCGAAATGTGTGCGAGTGTCAACAGTCGCAGTTACTCACTCATTGTTATGTACAAAAGGGCTCGTTTATTCTTGCTGTCATTTATATCTGTTATGTGCACATATACAAACAATTTTTGCTATATTCTCACTCTAGCACAATCATCATCAACATCAATGGTTACCGGTCGATGTATAAAGTTATGAAGTGTTATGTTCATTGCTTCTTTTAAACATACACACAACAAACAGCAGACATTGCATGTTTAGGCACTTTTTATAGCCTATATCAGCAGAAAATATTCAAGTGTTAGTGGTGGGAGACGTCGTTCTGCAAAATGTCATTTGACTTGAGTGCTTTTTTGCATGATTAGCAGAAAATTTTTTTCTATAGATAGTAAAACATGTCAATTGACACGTAGTTATAATTTTATAATAGCTATAAATTATTATGTTGAGAGAATTGATGAAGTTTTGTGGTTTAGTATTTAATCTGTTATTGAACTGTCAGTTTTAGGGATGGTTTTAGTGAAAAAGATATTTACAAAATTTTTATTGTTGATAAATAAAAGTTTTTCGTTAAAAAATTTTAATTTTATCGGTTAAAAATTGAAAGATTTTTCTATTATTACCAAGTCAATATTTATTTGACAGTAAAAAAAGTAGGTCAAATTCATTGAATTACTATTGTTAGTGTAAATTAATTAAAAAAAGTACTATAGGAAGTCATTGAAGCAATTAAATTGCTATAAATGAAATGCTAGAGAGAGAGAAATTAATGCATTGCTTCCTTGATGACGTAGAAACAGAAGAAGCTATTGTGTAATGACTAATTGGTGTATGAATTACTTTTGCTAATTTGTAGACATTATAACTTGCTGTGTGGCACGCATATGGTTGTGAATATCACAATGCAGAGAGAAAGGAGAAAAATTCATCCAAAAATATGTTATATGACTCCATAAAAAATAGAAATATTTATGTTCATGCATGATGTTCTCGAATATACGAGTGAGAGAGAAAGAGTGTGTGAAAAGGGAGCAGCCGTAAAAATGAAATATGAAAATCTTCTCAACGCCCGCTTTAACCAAAAAGAGAAAGAGAAAGAATAATAATAAAAGTATGTGGGAAAGAAGCGAGCAAGTTAATTGCATCGCACTCTGTGTGTGTGATGTTGAAGATTGCGAAATTGCTGTCATTAAACTTATTTCCCTTATGTGCCTTTTTTACTCTCAAGCAACTCTTTTTCATAACTTTTTATCGCACATATCACACCCACCCTTCACCTCATTCACTATCATTGTAAGCTATTCATTTCTCATTCTATAGAAGAATGTTGTTACCATACCCATGAAGATGTGTACTAAAAAATGTATATTTCATCATTATCATTTTAGCTCAATGCTTGTTGTTCACTTTTCAACTTCCTCACTTACTCTAAACCATTGTCATAACAACAGTACTATGAAAATCTCGTCATGCTATGAAAATTAAAATTACATTTTAAACTTATTTTTCATCATGTAGTTGCCACTGCCGTTCCTTCCTCTCTTTCACACTCACAACACTATAATATAAATATTTTTTAGTGCATCAGTTTTGAAAAATAGTTTCATTTGTCAGCACTTTGAAAGACTGTCTTAGTTAGTATTTTTTTAAAGGTTTTTTAGCATGTTTCTATTGCTTTTGGTTATGAGCTTTGAATAGCAATAACCTTTATTGAAAATCTATGTCATTTTCCATTTTTAGATTAAAAAGGTAATTTCATTCAAAAAATTACGTGCAGAATACAATAATATTTCATGCAAAATTTAATATTTTCAAAAATGTTCAAATTTTCCATAAATTATTTCAAAAATAAACCTGTAACCTAAAAATGCGCACTTAATAGTGAAATCAACTGAATCTTTTTGTACTTGTTTGTTCATTGCATGTGTCATGGTTTGTGTTTTGTATAGCGTAATATTTAGTTTTGTGTGGATGATTTGAGGTAATAAAAAATCTTTCTTTTAGTTGTCTTTTCAGTCAAGTCATGAACTATTTAATCTCATCAAATTTAATTTTCTACGAGCTATTGCAATATTTCAACATTAGCATTATTTCACGCAAAAACTAGCTTTCACAGCAAAAAAAACTTTAATATTATTACCAGCTAATGTTATTCATGCTATTGTGACACTTTTTCTGCTGCGTTATGGCACTGCGCAAAGAGTGTATTTCATAAACTCATTACTGTCACTTCAATTTATTTAAATTATTTAATTATTTTGCAGTAGTTTTCTGCTGCTTTGTGTTGCTATAAAAAATTTCTGCTGAGCTGCTTTTGTTCTTTTTTACCTTAGTCTCTCACAGTTTTAGTTGAAGCAGGAAAAATATTCTAAGCGGATTTCCAAATGTATTTTTTAACTCAGAGTATGATACATTGAGATTACATCATATAAGATGAAAGATTTCAATTTTAATTTCAATTAAAATCCTGCTATTGCAATGCATTTTGGTTAGCAGTCTTAAAAGATGTATATGCGAGGGATTAGCAAGTATTTTTTATTTCGAAATGAATGTGGCTATGTTGTTGATAAAATGTTAAAAGAACTCTGAATGAAGTTTTAAATCAATCAAAAGAGATTGAAAATTCATGAAATGAAATCATTGAATGATGAAGAAGATCCTGAGGGAAAGATTGAAACTTTTATGCAGAAGTTTATTTTGTTTGTGGAAATCAAAGCTTTTAAAGCTTTTATGGAATGACATTCAATAGAGATACTAACAAGCTATTCATTTTTAAATTCAGAATAAAATTCTTTGATCTTCATTGAATTATGTTGATTTTAAAAAGGAAATTTTCTGTAATTTTAAAGTTAAGTATTAAAGTTTAAAAAATTCATTAATTCAAGACATTTCAAAAATTTCAATCAGCTTGAATTTCAATCTAAAAGTGATATAAAATTTCAATTAATTCTAAATTAAAATCATTTAAAACAATCTCTTTAATCTTGATTAAATTCATTTAAATTTTTACATTACGAAATAAATTTAAATCCTTTAGGAATCATAAAATAAAAATCATCTTCTCGTTTTCTCATTTAATTCAATTTTTTCTCCTCTTTTTTTCCTAAACTTAATCTCTTTAATGTCGTTTGCATATGTAAGCATATCATCCAACATCCTGTATATTAAAATGCACATCATAATAAAATTTAATTTACAAAATGGATGTAATATAATACGGCATGCATATGTGGGAAGTTTTAAAATGTAACGAGATTGTAAAAAATCACGAAGGTTCCTTCTTTTCCTGACTTGGACAATCAAAGGGAATCCTTTTTTAGAAGAAAAATCATTATCGTAATTTTTCATTCATTTTACTTTCGTGTGTGTGTAGGAAGATTTTGTATGTATTAAAAGCATTAATATGAATCAATATAAAGAAGAAAATGATGATGAAGAAGGGAGTGGCAATGAAAGAAGGAAGCGGATGTTGAATGAACATTTTCTTTTGCTTTTTTGCATGTTTGTGATACACAAAGAAAGCAAGGGAGGATGCTCACGCTAATCTTTCCGTATAGTTGTTTTTTCAATCTTCGCTTTACTTTGAAGATTGGAAAGCGTGAGAAAAAAAGGTGGAGAATGAAAATAAACTCATTTGCCTTGTTCAAGATAAAGAAAAAAATTGACGCACTTTAAAGACATGAAGACATTTTCACACTTTACCGATGCTCTTACAAATCGGCTTTATTTTTCAACCAAAAGAAGAAGAATAAGAAACTTTCCCTTCATGTCAATACAATTTTATGTAAATTTGCCTCCTCCTCACTTGTGCGACAATTTTTCTTTATTTTATTCAATATTTTCTTTGGGAATATCAATCGAAGCGGAGTCACTTTGAGTGAAATTTCCTCCAGCAATCATGATGCGATTTTACAGGTGCGAAGTTTTTTTCTTTTTTCACCAAACCTTCATTCATGATTGTAGAGTCGCATAATAGAAAGTTAGAGTAAATTTTTTTATGAAATTTGAACGCTTTTCGAAAGAATCTTTTGAAGATAAAAATTTACATTCAAAAATTTTGTGAGTATATCTTAAAAATTTCTATTAAATTAAAAGAAGGTAAGCATAAGTGCTCTAGTTTTTGTTTAAATTGCTTTTAAGTAAAAATTGGTAAAGTTTCAGTTTTGAAATTTTTCCGAGAAAGCAATTTAAAATATTTTGTCATCTCGGTAAAATCATAAATTTTAAATGACGGTTATAAAAATTAAATTTTTTTAAAATGAAAAGTAAAAACCGTTTGTAATTTCAAATGTCAATTTTCTTAGATTATTCTTCGAACTTTAAAGATTTTCAATCAAATTAAAACTATTTATGAAAATCAAATTTCATTTACTGTCAGTCAAAGTGAATTTTTACGAAATAAATTTTTTTTCTCACTTTCTTTTTTCTTATCATAGAACGACAAACGACGATGAATGTCAAGTGAAACTTTTTTCTTCTTTCCATTTGAGCTACTCTCGCATAGACATCGTGCATGTTGAATCAGATGAGAAGACCCCATAATGTCATTACCTCACACTCATACTCATTCGCTCACTCTCTATATTTAAAAGAAAGGTGTGATACAATCACTGTTATTGCATGCGATCAAGTCGGAATATGTGATGTTATGTGCTCGAGAAAGTAGAAAAAAGGAATGAAATGGTTTCACAGATGAAAGCACAATTTTTGAGTATGAATTTTGGGGTTTCAATGAATTTATTTTAGTGGAAAATTGCTAGTTAGTAAATTGAGAACTACATATAGAAAATTGAATGAGCTAACTCTATGTATGTTGTAGTTGATGTGCTGAATATTTTAATTCAACCGCAATGGAATGTGAGTCGGTTAGAGAGTTTTGTGCAGCATGTTTTATAACTTATTGCTTCTTTTTCGGGTTAAATTGAGTTAATGTGAAAGCTTTTTGATGTAAAATTAGGGTTTCATGTTAAATTTGATTTTTTTGTGAAATTCATTGTGCATGTGATGCTTTTTGAGAATTCCTGAAACTGACATATGAACTGAAGCATTTGATATTTTTACTCTTTATACTTTCTAGAATACTTTTATAATGAGGTTTCAAGGATTTTTTCTAAAAAAGCTCTTAAAATGAGATTTGAAATGAAAAGTTAATGATTGAAATTTTTACTTGGAATTTGAAGAAGATAACATAAATTCTTCAGCACGTGGACATAATTCATTTTGTATCAAATTAATTTTCAAATCAATAAAATTTAACGATATCTACAGTATGTTGCCAACCGATTACAATATTTTTTGTTTTGTTGATTTCTCAGCATAGAAAATAACTAGAGTCAAATGGTTTACTGCATTTTGTAGCTTGTTTTATTGTTGATTTAACAAGCTAAAACTTCTTAACTCAAATGATTTCTATTTTATAAAAAATTTCATTTTCCCAAATATGGAGGCTTTTTTAAAACGAAATTTTTTAAATAATTATTCGTAAATTTTTAACCAAACATCCTACAGATCTCAAACTTTGCCATAATCATCCTATATTCCAATGGCAATAAATGCTTAAACTTTCAAAAGTCAGCAAAATTTCTTTATTTATTTATGAAACAAAATGTCCAAGAGTGAAAGAAATGACAATAACTTTTGAATAAATGAATCAATTCTGATGACTCACTAACTCAAAGACTTGTAATCAAATTATCTTTCAGTAAATATATTTGATATATGACATTTGCTCTTAGGTTTTTGAGAATATTTGTTTCGAAGTTCAAAAATGGCTAATTTTTGAACAAACATTTTAGATTTTTCGCATTTTTCTCATAAAAACTCTATTGGCCATATAGATTTTTATTTACTGAATCTTGTGAATAGAGTAATTACGAGTTTTTAGCAGCAAACCGGAAGTCTCTGCGTTGTCTAGAAGCAAAACTAGAAACGCTCAAAACTGACAATAACAAAGATCTCTTATTTACAAAAGTCAATTTCCAAAAACCACTTAAAATCAACTTTATACTCTCTAATACTTGTTGTAAATGATCAGTAAAATCATTAAATAGAACAATCAAAACAAATCAACAAGTATTAGAGAGTATAAAGTTGATTTTAAGTGTTTTTTGGAAATTGACTTTTGTAAATAAGAGAAATCTTTGTTATTGTCAGTTTTGACGCTTTCTAGTTTTGCTTCTAGACAACGCAGAGACTTCCGGTTTGCTGCTAAAAACTCGTAATTACTCTATTCACAAGATTCAGTAATAAAAAATCTATATGCAATAGAGTTTTTATGAGAAAAAATGCGAAAAATCTAAAATGTTTGTTCAAAAATTAGCCATTTTTGAACTTCGAAACAAATATTCTCAAAAACCTAAGAGCAAATGTCATATATCAATATATTTACTGAAAGATAATTTGATTACAAGTCTTTGAGTTAGTGAGTCATCAGAATTGATTCATTTATTCAAAAGTTATTGTCATTTCTTTCACTCTTGGACATTTTGTTTCATAAATAAATAAAGAAATTTTGCTGACTTTTGAAAGTTTAAGCATTTATTGCCATTGAATATAGGATGATTATGGCAAAGTTTGAGATCTGTAGGATGTTTGGTTAAAAATTTACGAATAATTATTTAAAAAATTTCGTTTTTAAAAAGCCTCCATATTTTGGGAAAATGAAATTTTTTTATAAAATAGAAATCATTTGAGTTAAGAAGTTTTAGCTTGTTAAATCAACAATAAAACAAGCTACAAAATGCAGTAAACCATTTGACTCTAGTTATTTTTCTATGCTGAGAAATCAACAAAACAAAAAATATTGTAATCGGTTGGCAAACTACTGTATTCTTCATCATTAAATGAGAAATCACAAACACGTGGACAATTTTAGTTTGTTATTGCTTCTTGCTTTTAAGAAAAACATTTTTGTTTAAAAACTTTCAAATGTCAAAAGCTCTTCGAATTTATTTAAATTGTCATATTTTAAAGCATGTCATGTGGAAGTTTTTTAATAGAATTTTTTATTTTTGAAAAATCATCCAAAAATAATTAAATATTTTTTAGAATAATAAAATATTTTAAGTTTTAACAAAGATTTTTAGTTTTTTTAGAGGATTTTTAAAGTTATTTTGAATGTTTTTCTTAGTTTGTGTGCCTTTAAAATTTTTTATTCAGACATAACATTTTCAGCTGCTATAACATACAAATAATTAAAATGCAGATTTTTTTATGATAATTTTCCGTTTCTCATTCTTCTTTTCATTAACAAGAATTTTATTTCTATTGAATGTTTTCAATTCCCATTTATAGAATTACCTTTAAGGCATCATGATATTAAATTGTCATCAACATATTTTTTTCATTTTTGACATTGCATATTTCCATATTATACACACTTTTTTTTCTTTTCTTCGCATTCTATTGTATATTTTCAGAACAAAATAAAAAAAATAAAAGTAGCAACAGCAACAGCAGGCATAAATCTGACAGAAGCTTCTTTCTCCCATACGGATTTATGGGATTTTCGTTATACAGCGAAACATCATATCTCACCTAGCTAAGTTTATGTCATTCAACAAAAGTCGCTGCCGTTACTTCCTTTTGGGATTTTTCTTTCACTCGTTGAAAATTTTTTTTCCCGATAACCAAAAAAATCATCAACAATCTTCTCATATATATGAGAAAGCAAGAGAATGCCTTCAAGCGGATGAATGAAGATAAAAAATGAGAAAATTTTTACTCTCAGTATTATGTGCTGGTACCTTAAAATTTATTGTCTCGAATGTTCACCTCGAACACACATAACCGACATTCATTTTTCTTTCTCTCTAGTTCTTGTTTTCCTGGAATGAAGAAAAAGTTTTTTTACACATTCTGCATGAATTTACTATCTGGCATGCTGTAGCAATCAACATTGAACACTCAACAGTCGAAAAATCATTGGAAAGCTTTCCAGACATTTTTTGGAAAGTGATGCTTTAAAGTTCTCTCTCAGTAACCTATTTTCCATTATTATGATACTTTCTTTATTCTGAGTTCAGGCCAATATTTCTCATCATCATCAGCATCATATATACGCAGATATGTGTGTGTCTATCAACTCAACCCACCACATTCATTGCTCTTTCATTCTCCCATTCACATTCTGCAAATTGATGACTATCATTTTTAATAGATCAGTGAGAAAATACAACAACACCAACAATGAAGGGCACAATATGCAGATACACATAAATACATGATGTTGATGTGAGCTATGTAAGCCACTAATTGCTATTGATTTCTAACATAGCATGAGGATTAAATTGTAATAAAGATGACGCAAATCAATCAAAGTAAATTTGCTATTAAATTGCATTTTATGCATCGTGTTATTGCTTGTTCAATTGATAATTGTTATGTTGTGAAATGGAGCATGTGATCTATTTTTACAATTATTAATTATGAATAATACTTATGAAAGTTAATGCTATTATTAGATGGAAATAAATAGCAAATTGTAGAGCAATTATTGTGAATGATGAATATTAAAAAGCTCATTCTATTGAACTTTGTTTGTATTCATTTCTCTCTAATACTTTTTCATTATTTTCATAAATACACAGAAGAGTTCAATAGTTAAAACTTTCTGAGTTTTATATTGATTTTCATGCTATAGAGTATTGATGTTACAATTCATTTGAAGCTTTAGATATTTGCAGTGATTGAAAATTTATGATTGAATTATATCCAAATTGGAAATGTAAACAAAAACATTAAAACTTGTTTGTTTATGTTTTTCAATTCAATTTTGATCGTTATTTCAGAAACAAAAATTCAAATCATTTCACAACCCAAAAATCCTTAATATTTTGTCAAAACATTGAACCAAATAGAAAAAAATGACAAAAGATTGACACAACAGTTCATAACTAAACATTCGACCCAAATATGCCAAAATAGAAATAGAGAGACAAAAATAAATTCAATTTTCATATGCTAGACAACACGCAGTCAAATTTATCATCATCAGTATCAAAATAGAGACAGAAAGAGCTTTAATCCTCAATTATTGCGCAATAAATTTATCAAAAAATCTCAATTTGTTCAGTGTCTCGCTCTATACATATGAGTTCCATAGAGAACAAAAAAATCACAATATTTTTTTATTCGTCTGCTTCAGTCCCAATGAAAATAAAAAAGTGTTCGCGCCAAACATCAATTGAGAAAGGCCTTCGATGAATAGTGCTATTAATGAATGCTGAGCCATTGCTACATTCACTAGCGGAAGTGATATTTTATTTAATATTGTGTCGAGAAGCGAGGATTTTGTCGGATTTATTTCTATAACTGTTATAAATATACATTTTTAAATTGCATACTCTCTTTTACTATCGCGATTGCTGAATACGGAAAAAGAATTTTTTTTAATAAATAAATATGCAAAGCAAGGATGAACAAGGCCATTCGCGATGAAATCAATGAATGTGTTCTTTATTTGAATATTCGACACAAATAAGATAGAAAGAGCATGAGCATGACATCACATACGCATACACACACATATTCGAATGCCTTTTTTCCTATATTTTCATATTATGAACGCTCTAGTACGCAAAGGATACGACAATGACGACGATATGGTTCTCTTTTTGCCTCACACAAGCAAACATGAGTAAGTGGATGGAAAAGCATCAATTCATCCATACGCTCGTTCGATCGAAGAATGTTTTTTTTGTGTACTTAAGAATTTTTCAGTTTTCTACTTGAATGAAAATTTGTCTGCTGCTGCTACTTTATGCTGATATATTCAATATTTTACAAATGGATTTTTGACTTTGAATTTTCCCTTTATAAGTAGATCTACTCACATTGAGTATTTGCAATTGAAAATATATTTTTGAATTTTTAAACGTGTGACTGCATTTACAAACGATTAGAGCTTTTTTAAAAGTGTTTTTACAAACTAAACACTTGACTATAAAGGATGTTACATTTCAATAAATCCATTTTTCTTTCGTTAAAAAATATTTTTCATTCAGCAATTTTAAAAAAGAAATTGAATAAAATACGAATGGAAAAGGAATAAAGCAATGTATGTGTCATAAATTTATGTATGAATGGAAAAATATTAAAAATGATTTTTTTTTTATTGTTTTGATTTGTTTAATGAATAGGAAGAAATTTAGAAAATTTTCACGAATAGAGTTTAAGCAACAAAAGGGAAATTCATGTCAAATATTATCGAAATTCAATTTTCAATAACCCACAAAAAATATTTTTTTTAAAATTCAACACATCTCACATCTTAACGTCGAACATCATTGAATGATTGACATAAATGTATGTAACAGTGAACGCACTTGAATGAGAGACGAGTGAGTAAAATTTCTTTATCGTTTAACTTTATTTTTCTACTTCATTAAATCAAGCAAAAATTATTCTACACACGTTTCTCCATTATTTCTTTTAACACACAAAAAAAGAAAATATCGAAAGCAGCACGAGTTGCCGCCCTTCTTTCATTCTGAAGTCTGTAGTTTTTCCTTTACTTTTTTGATGAGATCTTTTTACCCACATTCCAGACGATAGATAGAAAATGATTCTAGCTGATTGCTTGGGATGTATCGACAAACTTGAATGATATTATATCGCAATTTTGGATGATGTGATGAATGAGGGCTTTTCCAAGGTTTTCTTACCAAAAGTTCATGTGTGCATGTGATAGGGTATTTTTAAAGAGTCATGCATGATAGATGAATTTTTTCTTTCGATGACTATGAATGAAAATTGACTCAAAATGAAGAGCTCTTTATGTCTTCCGATAAATCACTGAATGTTTGTTAGGTACAAGATTTTTTTTTCACTTGGGCCTACTTAAAAAATTATTTTAGGAAAAATTTCAATGTAAAAAAGTCAATAATTTATTTTTATCTTCACTTACTTGAAATAGACTAAATTTTTTATTTAAAAAGAATTCTTGTCAATAACCTCTAAAGTATTTTCTTTCAACATGCCGAACATTCATCTTCTGCCATTTATTGAATTTTACCAAAAATGATTGGCATAGTGAAAAATTTTTGTCACGAGACAAGCAGAGGACGAAAAGAAGAAAAGAAGAAGAAAAAAATTTTCTTGTCTGGAATAAATCTCAAATATTTCATTCAATGAACTTGCGACATTTTTTTAACAGCGCCATTCTTCTTCTATCACTTTTGCTAAGTATGCATGCAAAATTTATCATTTATTTTGTATTCAAAAGAGGGAAAATTATGTCAACGATTTGTTTGCAACAGGAACAGGAGGAGTTTGAACTTTGAAATTTATTATTATAGAATTTATCATAAAAGGTTGGGAAACTTAAACAAAATTTATTTACAAACATTTTTAAATTTAACGGTCATTTTAGTTTTAAAAATTTTTCAAAATTTAAATGATGGTTCAATTTAAAAATTCTAATGACTGTTAAATTATAAAGTGAGCATTTGATGAAATTCAATTCAAATTTGAACAATCAATATATTGTTACGTTTAAAAATACTTAAAATTTAAATTACTGTTAAAATTTTTAATATTTCTTAACGAAAAATTAAAAACATTTTAGCATTTCATCCTAGAATCTAAAAAAATTTTCTGAAAAATATAATTTTTTCCTCTCAAGTGAATGAAATATGAATTTAAATGGTATATTGTGGATGCAACGTGAATACAACCGAGTCATAAATATTTTATCATTGGTCCTCATGTTCATGCAGCAAAAATTTTCTCTCGTTTCGCTTTTTCTCGTTGATATTGACGTTGCAAACTTCAATATATTTATATTTTTTGTAATGTTTATGTTGTCATTGCTCATATTTGTTTTATAACGATTTTTTTCTTATTGCTGCAGTTTATTCACTGAGTTCAAAATTGTATATATAAGTGTGCATTTTAACTTTTTTCACACGTAACAGAGCTCCCTTCTCTCTAGAGCGTATAAAAATTTATTTATTTTCTCTTTCGTTCTCTTGGTGAAAACTGAGGTATAAATATTTTAAAATTTATTTATTGGTCGTGTATATTTTTGGTGCATTTAACATTTTTACTTGCTGAAATATTTATCGAATGTGATTTTTTATGCAGAAAATTGAAAAATGTGAAAATATTGCCATCAGCAAATCAAAAAATGCTACTAGCATTGTAGCTTCTAAATTTCAATATCACCTGACCTGAATAAGCGCCCTCTTTTTATAAATTTTTGCCAATATATCACTTATCAGAGCTCCTTCTTCACCATCTCCTTCATTCTCGATTATGATTTCAATATTTTTATGTACTTTCTTGCCGGCATACATACATGTGTATGAGAGCAAAAATGAAGAAATTGCGTTTTGCGATTACGATTATGTTGAAGTGCTACAAATGTGCTATCATAAATTCATGCTCATAAATTTTTATAATTCAATTTCAATGGATCCTCGATATTATTTCCCCTTCACGAGAGAGAGAAACTGTGTTCTTATTCATTCAACCGTTCCATTCATTTATTCAATTTTTTTAGGTTACTGTTGGCGCGTAAAACAATTTTCATTATCATATACGCATGCATACGTGTATGTATATATGAAGGTTGCGGTTTTATGTTCATTGATGATGACATTGAGAAAAGTTTCATTTTAAAATGCCATAACGAAGCTTCATTTTTATGCCTTATCATAAATGATTTGTAAAAGATAATTTTTAAAGCAAACACAGGTAGCAATAAAAAAGTTATGAACGGAAATGACATACATAAAAAATTGCTACTTCATTTCATTTTTATATCATAACGATGCCCGTGAGTGTATGACAACAATTTTTTTATTGTACACAATAGAGTAAAACAAGTAGTGATTTTTATTAAATACGATAATGCATTTAATCCTTTAATGAATAGAATGAAAAATAAAATTTTTTAATCTATTCAGTTGAGCTACATAATTCACACTTCGTAATTGAAAAAGTTTTTTACTCTTTCTCACTCTTGTTAGCTCCCATTTGAACTGAAATATAAAAACAAAAGTTGAATAATTATTATCCATAAAATATGCAGTAATAGCTCTCGTGTGAATTATGCATGATTTTTTTTCTTTCACGTTATACTCCTCTAACATCATTTCAATTTTTAGCGCATTTTTGGAACAACAATGCAGCTTATAGTTTCACTTTGAACGGCTGGCTGGCTGGCTGGCTGGCTGGCTGGCTCACGGCTCCGGGCTGAGATCTCGAAAACTATAATAGCTAGAGACTTCCAGTTTGCTGTGTTTGATTTGTGCTATCGAGTTACTGGCGGCAATCTTTATTAGAATTTAGTTACTTATTGCATTATTGAGAAAATTACGAATTTAAATTTCCAAATTAAAAATGTAAACAACGCGAAGTTGGCTGCGTAAACGATTGCAGCGCCACCAACGGCAAATCTTAGAACTTCAAATATTTTGAATTTTACTCAACCGTTACTTTTATATCAATAAAATTTATCATAAGAATATTCTCTGAATTCAACATCAATTAAAAACGCTTACCGTACTTTCATATATTAAACTATAAATATGATTTTCCCTGTATTTTTATTTATTTAAAAAAGTGAATCTGTTCCACAAACAAATATTATAGGTCTGTAATTTGTTAACATACACTGATCTAGGCACAAAAATGCGCTTAAGTGTCCCCCTACTACGCACGGACACTTTCCATGTCATTTTTATTATTTTGTATGCTGTTAGTTAAAAAGTTTTTTAACATTTTTTTTCATTTGTTTAAAACTCATCATAGTTTGCAAATTGTGTGTGTATGAAAGTTTTTCAATTTAAATATTTCATTGTAAATTTTTGATGGAAATTTTACAACATTTTCAAACATGACAGTTGATTTAATAATAAAATATTGTTGTGCTTTTTTATAAAATTTTAATTATTTACATACAAAAAGAAGCTGTTGATTTAAAAAAATTAATAAAATTATTTTTATTTAAACCAGAGTAGTTCATTTGATTAAATCATCAATAAGTAAGTTAAATAAATCGCTAGACAATAAACATTTAGCTTAAAAATTTATTTAAAATCTACCATAGTTACTCGAAAAGTTTCAATGAAATTCTTCTTCAATTTTATCTCATTTCAAACTATTTTATGTCAATCACCATTCAAAAAACTTTATGTTCAACCACTTCATTTAACTTTTATCAATTTCTTTAGAAACGTTTGAGAAAATCCATCAAAGAGATTGTTTATGTTTAACTTATGTAAAAGACATGTCTTTGTAAGTAGATAAATTCAAAAACCATTCAATTACATTTGCAACAATTTTAAAGCTCTTTGAATTTAATTTAATCCAAAGCTATTTACATCGCTATCATCATCATCATCAATGAAAAAGAAATTCAACAAGAGATAGAGAAAAAAAATCGAATGAGAAGCTCTTTTAAGATGATGAGATTTCTTTCAAAGTCTCATGCTTGTTATTGTGCATGCATCAATGCATAGATTCATTTTCCTTCATCTTAGCTTATTTCTGTTTTTGCTTACGATAGACGAAGAAAAGAGAAAATAATATAAAAATTGCATCATCAGCATGATTTCATTTCAATATCATACAAAGCCATAATCATAATAATCATCATCATCTGCGAGATATTGCCTTGCCTTTTTCAATTTTAAATATATTCAAAACTATATAATTCATGCTTCTCTACCACTTATGTTCTCTATAAGCTCTATTCGTCAATGACATGCTGTCATTATTATTTATGCCTCTTCTCCTCTCTATCTATCTAGCTATCAATATGGTTAGATGTTTTGTGCATACGATATGAGAAAATAGTCGGCAAATATTGAGACAGGATAATTTTGTGCTGATAATGTGAAAATAGGAAAATGCTCTTTAGATTGGAAAAGGATTTTTATAGAAATAAGTAGTGACAGATTGCATCGATTAAAATAATTTTCAAGTAAAAAATAGTTCAGAATAGTAAGGTCAATTAATTTCTATAAAAAGAAAACAATTTTTCTCTACTTCATTTACTTCTTTTAAATTATCATTATATAAAAATTAAGTGTGCTGCTTTTTCAATACATTATTACTATCCTTATAGTTTACTAAAGATAGATATGACATAGAAAAGAGGGAAAAGAAAAGAAATTGCAAGAACAAAAGTATAATGTCAATGTATCTATCTATATAAAGAGTACAAAATGACTTGGATTTAACTCAAAAAAAGGGGAGAAATAGATTATCTATAAAAAGAAATATGTCTCTATAAAAACCATAAAAATCCCATCGTTGTGCACACAAAAAGAATTTTTTTCCTTAACAAGCATCTGAATTATTAATAGCAGTTGACTTTATGCCTCGTATGTGTGTGGTAATTAGGAAGACGTTGATAATGGCAAGAAGATAAGAAGATGTGACTTACTTAATGCTCAATGTACCTGAAAAAAGATGAATCTATTTGTAATGGTGCGAAAATCATGAGGATTAAAGTTAAATTGCCTTGAGAGCTTTTTTAGTACACGAACCTTCGACATCATCATTCTTTATCTACTTTTTAATTTGAACATTTCAAATAAATCTCTCTTTTCACGCTGTTCCAGTTTGATTGTTATGTTATAAAAAGAGAGAGATATAAATAATCCTGGATAATATTGACTCAATGGTCGAAATGTCATGTTTATAATTTTTCTTTTTCTCTCTTTTTTTTGGGCAGTTTTCAATAAATTTTCTTCGGTGGCTTAGTTGAAGTTGACGGCAAATCGAAGGGATTTTTGGTGCTGTACAGGATGAGCCTGAAAATGAAGAAATCGCAAGGAAAGCAATAAATATAATCTGTCGAAAAATATATATCGCATGCACCATCCCTTCCTTCCATGTATTATTGTTATTGTTCGCTTGGGATGATTTTATTAGGGACCTTTTCTTTTGCAGCATCATAAGAGAATCAAATGAGCCTTTCGATATATAATATTCAATTGATAACTTCATAAGGGTGAGAACAGACATCAGACAGCCTACACTCTGTCTTTTACGGTTTAGAATTTGATATATTAGAAATTTAAATGGAATAAAAGCAAGAAGTAGTTAAGCTTTTAATTTTCACGATTTTTACGACTGCTTAAATTACACTGCCTTTCATTTTAAATCTTTTGAGAATATAAATAAAAATTATAAACTGCCTCGGCAATAATTCTCAATCTATAAGCTTCTTCTTGCTTTCTTATTTCACTTCCATTTTCTCTCATGAGAATGAAGTCAATAAATTGAGTGCTTTTTATGAGTCTCAATGCAAATAAATTTATTTCACACGTTGCAAAAGGTTCGCTTATTCAGCTGTAATAAAAATTATTGACTCTTGACATTGAATTATGATTAATTTTGCAGAAAATTTTTATTGTCTTTTGCAAATCAAATTTTTATTCTATTAAAATGCGATTAAATTTTTTTCAGTAATGAAATCTGTTTAAAATTTGTAATTTATCACTAGAAAAAAACGAGTATTAAAAATTTTATAAGAAATTATTTTAAAAGTTCGTCAGAAATAAATTGATGGAATAAATTAAGAGTTATAATTGTCATCAAGGATGTTCTAAAAATAACTTTAACGGTCAGAAATAAATTTAAAATTTTAAAAACAAAACGTCGTTATTTTCTAAAAAAATTAAGACTTTATGAAAATTTATCTAAAAATGATAAATTTGTTTCAATCCAGAGTTGGAAAAGTAGATCTACTTTTCATATAAAATAAAAGATTTTTATATGAAAAGTAGGTAAAGTAGGTAGCTACTTTTCCAACTCTGTTTCAATTAAATCTTTAATTCAAAAAACTCAACCGTGATGGAATAAAATAATATTTATATAAAAAACCGTTTTTTAAAAATTTTTAGGAAAATTTTCTTTAGGAACTAAAACGCAAATTTCAAATTGAAACTTAATAAAACTTTGAGAACATTCTTAAAAGCACTTCGACTTCCAAAATATTGGTTTCTGTTTACCTAAAACTTGACAGTGATTTAGCTACGCATCTCCACATACAAATATTTACTCTTTACTCATTTTTTTTCCTTTAAATTTTCAGGTGAGTAAACATTTAAAAGCTTTTCTTATGTGCGCTTGAAAGATTTCCATTACAACATATCGTGTTTATATTTTGTATGCAGAAATCTTTGAGAAAAATGTTAAACATACAAAAAATTTTTTTCATGGAATTTTTCATTACAACCAAACTTTTAAAAATCAATCTTCAACAAAAACAAGAAAATCTCGCCATAAACAAAAAAAACTTTCAATCAACTAAAGAAAGTATATGAGTAAATTTACAAAAATTCAAAACTTCGCATAATGATCCATAAAAAAACTGAATCTTTTACATTCTCATGTAGAAGTTTGATGATGGATGACGAATTTTTCTCTTAAAGAAACTTTGTTTGTCGAAAGAGAAGAGTGAGAAAATTACAAAGTTTATGATTTTCTTCATATAGTCAAGTTGAGGGTGAGAAAAAAAGTTTCTTCATGGATTCATGGTGAGCTTGATGAGTTCTGTCACTTGCAATGTTCCTGAGCATAATTTTAGTCTATTACTGCGCAAATTTCAAGCCGTGATTGAATTATTCACCCTTTATCCTTTTCTTTCTAATGACATTCGCACTGCATGGCATAAAAGTACGCATTTTTCTCATGATGAATTAATTTACGAGATACACACATTCGACAGGAAACGACACACGAATGAGAGCAAAGCGAACTGAAGTCTATCAGTAAAGGAAGGAAACTTTTCTTCTTTTTTTTGTTTCTTAATGTTCTTTACGTATGTACAAAAATTTGCTTATGAGACCTCATTTTAACGGAATTTTGGAATTTAAAAAAAAACGAATTTTAAGATTCCAAATTTTTATCCGTTAAGATTTTAAATTAACTTTGAACGTTAAAATTTCTGTTAAGTAATTTTCCTAGTTCAAAAAATTTTATGTTAAATACAAAAAACTTCATTAATTCTTTCACATTCAATAAATAACAAAATTTTTATTTTCTTCTTGTTGCTTTTCCTGTTGAAAAAATACATATAAATAAGAAAAAGGAAGCTTTATTTGTAAAAGTTACTATCTTATCGATTTTCATTTCGACTTTAATATAATGTGTATAGATAATTCCTCAGCAAGCAATTCATCCAACCTTTAGTTAGGTCAAATCGGTCATACGGAAGAAGCATAGTTGTATGCTTGTATTCTACACACTTCCTGAATCAAATCGAGCGAATGAGAGAAAGAGCAACAACAGCAAATGCACAGTGGAAACTTAATTTTGTGGCTATGACAAACACTTTCACAATATCGAGTATTGCAGTAGAAATACGAATAAATTGAATTGAATTGGAAGGGAAGTGGGTAGTAATAGATGGTTGCTTGTTGTGTCGTGAATATAATCGTGATTTTTCAGGTGCAACATGAAATTAAATTGGATGATAAATATTTATTTTCTCTTTTGCTCCTTTTGGGATTTGTGCACGCTCAGGCGAGCAATGAAAAATTGAAAGAAAATTCAATAGCAGCAACAGCAGTAGCCAACAAATTGCAAGAACTGCATTGGACACACACAGCATGCAACATAAGAAAAGAGAAAACGGAAATAAATATAAATTTCGAATAACAACAATATGAAACTGTGCTGATGTTGCAGCAATCTCAAATGTCTTTTTAAAATTCTCCCTAGTCGAGATTTATTGGTAGTCGTGATGTAATGGAAAAGATTAAGGAAAAGATAAAAATTACTGAATGCTTCAACTATAAAATTCATATCTAAACAACTGCTGATGTTATTGTTATTTTTGCTGTTGTTTTAAAGAAATCGATATGTGTGTCAGATGGTGGATATAAAAACGTAGTATAAAACAAGAATGAGAAACTCTAAAATTTTCGTAAATTCACTTTTAAAAGAAATAAGAAAATTATTAGTTTTAGTGAAACATAATTTAATATATTTATTGTATTATTTTATGTGAAAATTACTAAATTAAATTTTTATTTAAAAATCAATTTTATTTAAAATTCAGAAATTCAAAGAACGCATAAATAGACAGTTAAATTCTGAAACTTTTTCAAATTTTTCCAACTTTTTTGATTTAATTCGAAACTTTTTTTACAAAAGAAAGTTTAAATAAAAATTTTGCTCAATTTCTAAGTTTTTAAAAAGTTTCTTATCCTTAAGTTAGAAAAACATTCTGTAAATACATAATTAGGGTCATTTGTATCATATTTTCTCTTTCCTTTGTGTTTATACAACTCACAGGTAACAAAAATCTACACAAAAGAAGAAGAATTGTAAAAAATTACGTATGAAATGTTGACATAAAAATTACTTTAATAAATAGTTTGTCCAAAAATTTATTTTGCACCAAAACTTTGTGAAAATTTGGCCCAGTTTATTATTTGTTCATGAGCTTTAGCTTCAAATAATGAACAAAATTTTTCTGAAGAAATTTTCTTAAGTGTTTTTCCTTCTTGATTTTTACAAATTGCTTGCATTGAAATTGGAAGTTCTTCAACTTTAAACTTATTTGAATCATTTGATAGCTTTGAAGTAACTTTGTTTAAAAATTCATCCATTGCTGGTTTAATTTTCTTTTCTAAATAATCAAATAAAAGTGGAAATTTTTCCTTTTGTTCAGTAAGCTTATTTTGATTATCTTTATAAAAAGTTATCATTTCAGATGCTCGAACTGCCAATTCTGCATGTTTAATTTCATCTGGATAACAATCAAAAACTCGATCAATAATTATTTCTTCACCTTTTTTATTTTGACATTCTTCAACAACTTTATCAAAATCATCTTTAGAAACATTTCCTTCTACATATGGCTTGCAACCATTCATAAAAGTTTTCAATAAAGCCAAATGACAATGCTCATGTTTAAGTATTGAAGCAATTTCATTTTTACGTTTATTGAATTTTTGTGCACCAACAAAAATTTTATAATTTTGAAGGTTAATTAGGCCAGTGCATGCTTCATAATCTTCTTTATTAGCGTTTTTATTTTTTCTTTTGTAAATGACAGCAATGTATTGGCTATCAAAATCAAAATGGGTTTGAAATTCATTTTGTTTATAATTTATTGTTGATGTTATTTTTAAAATTAATTTCCCATCATCACTTTCATTTACAATTTCAAAAAGTTTTCTTCTTTTTGCTTCTAATTTTCTCTTTTCTTTTAATTTTCCATAGGAAAAGGAATATTTGTCATGAAATGAAAGATAATCTTTGGTTGAAATTCCTGTTGTAATTTCATATTTCATGTCTTCTTTTTCTAATTCATTAATATATGATGGATCATTCTGTAAATATTTTAGAATTATTTTATAGTCCTCAAATGGTCCAATTTTGCATCCACTTTTAAGCAATAAATCATAAATTCTTTTGTCATCTTTCTCTGCTGCAATTCTTATAGCAGAATTATTTGTAATATTATAAAAATAAATCAAATTTGAATATTTTACAAGATATTTTTCTATGTCTTCAAAGTTCATTTTGTTTATTGCCTCGTGCATTTCATTCAAGTCCTTCATAAGTAACTTAATTTCAATCGATGTCTGCTCTAATTCCTGAATTTTCTCAAATTTAGCCGGAAATGGAGAATTATTTTGTAGTAATTTGAATAAAATTTCATGATTTCTCATTTCCCATGCCAAGTCTGCAGCTGTTGCATCATCGTCATTTTCATTTAAAATGCATTTCTCATGAAATGTGTAGGGAAGTTCAAGCAGTTCATCAAATATTTCTTTTTTGTTCTCTTTTATAGCTTTCATTAACAAATTTAATCCACATGAATTTTGCAAACAAGTCAAGAAAAAATTTGTTAAATTTGATAACGATTGAGCTCCAACTAAAAAATAAAAAAATGAATTAAATGTAAAAGTTTTATATTTTAAACCAAGGCTAGTTAATATACCAATTGCTGCAAAAAGTTACACATTAGCCAAGTAATAAAACAGCCTATTTTATAACTAAACTTACACAATTCATTTTCCTTTTCCAGAATTTCAATAATAAAATCCAGAACAAAACTTAAAAATTCTTTTGAAAATTTTTCATCAAAATCAAGTTTTTGGAAAGCATTTGAGTTATGATTCCTCCATATAATGATCATTTGTCGTTCATTTGTTGTTGATAAAAAAGCAACCAAAATCCAAGACTTTGAACTAAATTCGTTTTCTCTCAAAGTTTCAACATTTTTTAGCTCACTTTCAACATTTAAAATGATGACATTTGCCTTCTTATGACTATCGAAATTTTCTATAAAACTCTTTTCAGTGATCAGTGATAACCAATCAGCTAAAGTTTTGCAATTGACAGTCACTTGAGTTTCAGCTTCATTGTAGAAAAATTTGTCTTTTTGAATTGGTTGGGTCGAATTCGATATATTCATTTAAAAAATTTTTTTGTAGATTTGCTATTGTTTTCTAAATATCAATAGTTTTTGAGATTAAAATTCAATTAATTAATTCTCTTCTAAATTCACTCAATGTTTTATTTTTGATGATAGACTAACAAAAAATTTGTGGTATAAGTACTTTTATGTGTGACTCATTTTTTATTTTGTGCAAATTTCAAGATTAAGATGAAATTAAAGTTGTGTGGTTTTGCTGTTGACACTTCAAAATTTTTAGGTTTTTATACAGATAAGAAATTAAGTTTTGATAAGAAGTTAAAATGTTCATTTCATCACTTTCCATGACTGAGTGTAGAGTTAAATTGTGTTTATAAAGTCATTAGAAATATTTGTCAAATTTATTAGCATACAAATGTGAAAATTCTTTTATTTAAATTCTTAAATTTTTTTTTTGAAAATTTTAAATATGTTTTATATTTTTGAAGTTAAGTGACATAAAGAAGTATTAATACGAAAATAATTTAGTGAATAAAGAAATAATGAGTATATTGGGCTTTATATAATTTATCAAAATTTATAAAAAGGTTTGTAAGATTTCATTGTGAGCTAGAAATGGAGAAAATTAGAAAAAAATATAAAAATCAAATTTGTTGTAGATTTTTAGATTATGGTGAAATTAAAGTCGTGTGGTTTTGTTGTTGACACATCAAAAAAAATTAAGTTGTTATTGAGATAAGAAATTAATGAAGCACTTTTGTCTATTTAAAAATATACGAATAATTCGAAAAAAATTTTTCTATTCCCAGCCCACTGTCGATTTTCTGCTATTAATATAAGGAAAAAAATTTCAGTAGAATCAAAATTTAATTTTCTTTTATTGTATTTGTTCAAACTTCTACTCAAACACAAGCACACGAAAAACATTTTTATTACTCATAATGTTATGAGACCATGATATTTTATTTTTTTATCACTCAATAGTAGTTCCAAATAATACATTTATAAACCTCAATTTACTCTTTTTAGATAGTTAATTTGATAAGTTGTTACTTCTCAAAAAGCATGAGGTAAGAAGTTCTGCTAAAATGATTTTTTTATAATAAATTCATTTAAAATTATTATACAAATGTCGTCATCAAGTAAAATAATATCAGACGGTGAACAGTTAAAGGTAGAAAGTTCTTCACAAAAATATGTGGATTTTGATAGCAACAAAGCTGAAAAACTCTGTACAGAATTATCATCAATTGATTTGACTAAAAATCATATATATTCAAAAGATGAGAGACAAATAAATGAGTCAGATTTTACGTGAGTACCTTTCAATGAATTTAAAGCAATCATGATCATTTTCATTTTATGCATAATAACACGTAGCACTTGAGTATTTTTTAAAAAACCTAATATTTTTAATTCAATATTATAGTGAATCTTCAACTCAACCAAATCAAAAAGACAAATTTTTCTACAACGAAGCTGAAACTCAAGTGACTGTCAATTGTAAAACTTCATCTGATGGCTTATCACTAATCATAGAAAAAAGTTTTGTAGAAAGTTTCGATAGTCATGAGAAGGCAAATGTCATCATTTTAAATGTTGAAAGTGAGCTAAAAAATGTTGAAACTTTGAGAGAAAACGAGTTGAATTCAAAGCCTTGGATTTTGGTTGTTTTTTTATCAACCACAAACGAACGACAAATGGTCATCACATGGAGGAATAATAACTCAAATGTTTTCCAAAAACTTGATTTTGATGAAAAATTTTCAAAAGAATTTTTAAGTTTTGTTCTGGATTTTATTATTGAAATTCTGGAAAAGGAAAAGGAATTGTGTAAGTTTAGTTATAAAATAAGCTGTTATATTACTTGGCTATTTATATCAATTTAATTAAAAAGCTACAGAGCTACCGACAAGTTCTTTACCATTTTTGATAAGAAATATGAGTTTTTTCAGTAAAATAGAGCTGTAAGCAACTAGTTTATAGTTAGTGAATTATCTACCGGTTAATTAAATGGTACAGTTGCAAAAAACTATTGACTGCAGAAATTTCTAAAGATCGACAATGTGTATATAGGAAGAAAAGTACGCGTATGCTAATTTATTAAGCAATAATCTTAGTTTTTTTAGTAAAAGAAAGTGCTTTCTCTTTAAAAAGCAATTTTCGCAAAAATTGTGTACTTACTAATTGGCTACTTTTAAAAAATTACTCCAGAAAGTTTTCAAAAGTTTCATAACAGTCAACTTCTTTGATAGTCTTTAACTAAAATACTAAAAAAATTCAATATTCTGCTAAAAATTTTAGATATCGATTTAAATGATGAAGGCGATACAAACTACGTTCTAAGATTTCTTCAAAATGCAAGTGGTCTAAATTTATTAATGGAAGCAATCCAAAAAGGAAAAAATGAAATTTTTAATGAGCTTTTAGATCTGTCCTTTACTTTACATGAGAAGTACATTTGTAATGATGAAGATGAAGAATTAACAGCTGCTGACTTTGCATGGAAAGCTAATAATCAAGAAATTTTACTTACATTACTTCAAAAAAATTCACCATTTCCAACTGCATTTGAGGAAGATGAAAAAGAATTTGAAAAGGCATCAGAAGTTATAAAGTTGTTTATAAAAGACATGAATGAAATGCACAAAGCTGTAGGAGAAAACAATGAAGAAAAGGTAACTCTTTATTTAGTAGGATATGAAAATTTAAGATATTTTTATGACATTAAAAATAAATCAATAGCTACTTTAGCTTTAGAATTAAAGAATATTGAAATGTATCAATTTCTGCAAAGCAATAATTGTAGAATAGGAAAAATTGAAGAAAATTCCAACTTTTATGATATTTATAAAGATGATAAAGAAGCACTTAAAAAAATTCGAGACATTAATTTAAATTTTATGATTTCATTTAAAGAAAAATATTTATGGTTTCTTTTTGATAAGTCAGTTGTTGCACATGATGAACAAAATGTTGATTCATTCAAAAATTTAATGATGGAGCTTTTTGAAATTATTAATGAAAGTGATGATGGAAAAATAATTTTACAAATTGCAGCAACATGCAAGAAAATTAAAATTATTTTTGATTTCGATCGTTCAACAGTTCATTTTGTGAATCCTTATAATACTAGTTCTGGTACAAGAGGACTTTTTAGTCCGTCAATAATGAAAATTTTTGTTGGAGCTAAAATTTTAAGAAATTTTCAAAATGAACAAAAAAGTTTACAAAATGCAGAACAAAAGTTGAAAAATTCTAAAAATGAAATTGCAGCATGTCTTAAACATGAACTTGCTCATATGTCATTATATTTAACATTTCGTAATGGATCAAAACCTTATGATGCTGAAAATATTTCTGATAAAGAAAACTTTCAAGAAATTGTTCGAATATATGGAAATTTAAATTACAGAAGTAAAGAAAAAATTATTGAAAGTGTTTTTGAATATAAAGTTGAACATTATCATGCTGAACTTATAGTAAGAGTTCCACAATTAATAACTCATTATAAAGATAATTTTGATGAATTAAATATTATGAAAAATGAAAATTTCATAAAATTGTTTGAATATTATGAAAAATTTGTAATGCCAAAAATGATAGAAACTTTAAAAGTTCTCCAAAAATTACAAAATGACGAAATAAAAATTTTATATAATGAACTTACAATTCCGTTAAAAATTGCAATTAAAAATTCTCCAGTAAAATTTCAAGGAAAAGAAATTAAATTTAAAGATTTTGTCAATGATAAAGTTTTACTGCATTTAGAATCAAATCAATTGAAAAAAGTTCTTGATGGTCAAATTTTGGATATTTGTGTAAATCAAAAAAATTTTGAAATTTCATTTTATAAAGAAAGAAAATTTATTGATTATGAATTTGATGAAGATTCTTATGACTTGACAGAAACAGCAGAAGAAAATTCAAAAGATTTTGAACAAATATTAACAGAAATTGGAGATTCAAAAATATTTTTGCTCTCAGACCACGCAGGTGCTGGCAAATCAACATCAATAAAAATTTTAAGAAACGTAATTAAAGAAAAATTCCCAGAAAACTTTGTTCAATATGTTGACTTAAAAAGACATTTAAAAGTTTTCAAAGAATTTGAGAAAAACAAAAACGAAATTTTAAAATCTCTTCTTGATATTTTGGAAATTTCTGACAATTTTGAGGTTGAAATTTTTAGAAATCTTTTTAATTCTGACCGAGTTGTTTTATTATTTGATGGAGTTGATGAAATTGCACCAAATTATAATAAACAATTTTTAGAATTAGTGAAAAATATTGATGAGTTTAGTGAAAACCAAATTTGGATTGCAACAAGACCGCAACATACAAAAGAACTTGAAGAAAATTTATTTTTAAGATCTTACAAATTTTTGCCATTTAATAAAAATCAAGCTAAAGAATTTGTTGTTGATTACATGAAGTCACAAAATTTTCATGGCGATTCTACAAATGCTTTGAGTGCTTTGAAAATTTTTAATTTACATGAAAATCTTTTGATGCTTAAAATGATTGCTGATCTTGCAATTAATGGAAAATTGTCAAAAAATTACACAAATAAGACAGAAATTTATGAAGATTTCATTGAAATGAAAAGAGAAATTTTGAGTTATGATAAAGGACCAATTTCAAATTATGACAGAGATAAAAGTAAAAAAATTACAATTTGGGAAATTCATCAAATTTATGCACTTGAGTTGGTTTTAAGAAATAACAAATACGGCAATGGATTTTTCTATACTGGACCAAATTTCAATTATGATAAATTAATAAATTTTAATGAGTTTCAATTATTTAAGAGATTTAAACGTGAAAAATTTGAATGGTCACCAGAATCAATTTCTCGATTTGGATTTTTAGTTGTTGAAAATTGGAATACTGATAAAGAATTTCCTGATTTTTCACATCGAACCTATGCTGACTTTTTTGTTGCTGAATTTATTTTTGATTTAATGAAAGAAGTTATTGAATTTGCTGATGATGAATTGTCAGATAAAGAAATTATAACAAGAATGAATTTTTCACTTTATTTCTTTCGTGAATTTTGTGCTGAACGTGATGATTTTGAAATTTTGACAGAATTTTTAAAAGATTTTTCACCAAAGTTTTCGCTTCCTGAAAAGTGCAGTGAAAAATTTACAAAATTTATGCAACAAAAAAACGTTGGTGAATTTTTTGAAAACACTGTTTTTCATAGTAATTACCCAGAAAAAGTTTTTGAAATTTTAAAATTTTCATACTCAAATGAACAATTTTTTAAAATTTTAAATCTTTCAAATAATGAGCATAAAAATTTCTTTCAAATTTTCCTGTCTGTTGATGAAATAATTTTTGGAAGTTGTTGTGAGCTTTTGGATGTTTATAAAAATTCAAAATTTAAAAATTGGCATAAATTGACTGGTTTTGGTGAAGAAACTTCAAAAGAGGAATTTGAAAGAAAGTTTGATGATGAAACATTACATTTTGAAGACTTTTTAGAGACAGAAGAAATTTCTGAAGATTATGAAGAAGTTGATGCAAACTATAAAGTTTTAAGTAGAGACATAGTTCGATATTTTGAAGATGAAAAAGAAGATTTCGAAATTCTTAAATTAATTGATCAATTTTTAAGTTTTTTAATCATTATTGATGATTTTAAAATCAAAAATTTTACAGATTCAATGAAGAAATTTTTAAATGAATTTTTATTTTTTATTCTAAGAAGCAAAAAATTGACTAAAAAGTTTTGCAAAATGGTAAAAAAATACTTTGAAGATTTAGAAATTTTTAAATTTCTTCTAAATAAAATTTGTGATTTTATTGAATTATTTCATAATCTCGATGTTTCTGATAAATATGTTGAAAATTATATTTTAATTTTTAAAAATATTGAAGAAATTTTAATATTAAAAAATTTTGATAAAGAAAATTTGAGAAAAATTTTGTCTGAAAATTTTACAAAATTTATATTTTTAATATTTAGTAATTTTTATAAAATTGGTTTTATGAAAGATTTGTATGAAAAAAATTTCACTTCAGAAGAACTTTGTGGATTGTTGGGAAAAATTGATTTTGCAAAAATTTGTAAATACAAATACACAAATGATGAAAATATTCAAAGTTTTCTTGAACTTTGTAAAAATTTTTGTAGATTTCCAAATGCTTTTCAACTACTTTTTAATCACATTGATAACTTTTATAATTTTTTTCTTTTCTTAAATTTTTATTCTTATAAAAATACAGGATACAAAAAAATTTCATCAAGCGGTAATTTAAGTAAAGAAAAATTGACAGAGATCGCAAATGAAATATTTCCTGAAAATATTGATATTGATCACATTGGAATTTCTGAAGTTGAATATTTTGTGAAACTTTATGAAATTTTATGCTTCATTAATGACTATGAAATTCCAATAAAACATATTGAAAATTTCTTTAAAAATAGTTTAAATGAAATTTTTGGGTTTGTTTTGTTATGTGATTTTTCAATTATTGATAAAATTTTTGATAGTATTGAGAAATTAAAATTAAGTCCAAACTTTTCTGAAATTTTACTAAATGGCCTAAAAAATGTTCTATTTTATCATTTTGAATTAAAAGAAAATGAAATAAAATTAACTAAAAATTTAAAATATTTCTGTCATAAATTAGCAAATGTTAAAAATGTTTTGAAAAATTTTTGTGTTAAAATTGATCACGACAAATTAAACCTATTAGTTTTAGCTATTAATTTAAATTTAGAAAATATTTTAAAATTTTATCATGAAAATTTTAAACAAGAAGAAATTTTGGAAATAATTTTGGATAGTTATCATCAAATTTACGATTTAAATAATGATGAAAATCAAGTTTTTGCTTTTGTGACATTCAAACCAGAAATCTTTGATAATTATTTTCAAAATTATTTCAATTCTGATGAATTTATTGCTATAAATTTCTTAGTATTTAAAGATTTTTATTCAGAAACTTGTCATGATTTGAAATCAAAAACAGAAATTATCTTTAAAATTTTAAACTTAATTTTAAAAATTGAAATTTCTCATGAAATTCTCGAAAAATTTTTTGTTTTAAATTTTGAACATGTTTTATTTCGTTATGGTTTACATTCTAGTTTATTTATTGAAATTTTATTTAAAATATTTAAAAAATATTTCGTTAACAAAAAGTCGAAAATTGCAAAATGGATTGAAAATGTTTTCGAAATTACAGAATTCTTTAATGATTTTGAAAACAATTCAATTCAATATGAAACGGTTTTAAAAATATTTTGGTTTCATGCTCTAGAATTTTTTATTTCTGACTAGAAATTTGTATGACAATCATAAGAATTTCAATTGTAAAAATTTCATGATAAATTAAAAATTTATATTTTAAGAATTTAAAATTAATAAAAAGTAAACTTTAATTGAAAATTAATTTAGAATTTTTGTAAATTTGAAAAATGAAATAAAAAATTGGAAATCCAAAAATATTTTTCAATTTTAAATTTCATTTAAAAAAATTTCGTCAAAAACAAATTACTAAAATTGTTTTCAGTTTTTTAATTTTAATAAAGCTTCTTATCTTAAGTTAAAAAAACATTCTGTAAATACATAATTAGGGTTATTTGTATCATATTCTCTTTTTTTTCTATATTTACACAACTTACAGGTAACAAAAATCCACACAAAAGAAAAAAAGAAGACTTACAAAAAAAGTTTTATAAAAAATCTAACCATAATGTAGATTATGACATAGCTTTAAAGCTACATATTTTATATTGTTGTAATATGATCATACAAGAGTTACAACATGAATGAACATGTTTTGCAGCTGAAATAAAATCTATAGGGAAAGTGTTGCGGTGATGAGAAGAAAAAAATAACGATAATTTATTTTAATTAGTTGGGATAGTTTTATGCATTTGTTTTGTTTTAAATAATTACAATTTATTGTGCAAGGTCGTAAATGTTGTGTAAAAATATTTTGGGAATTTGTAGCATGTTTTTATGTTTGCTTATTTGAACCAAGGCCAAGGTTGTTAAAAATATCATCCATGGATGATAATAAAATGTAGGTTGGTAGGAAAATATTTTTGTCCTGAATATTTTTTGTGTTTTCTACTGAATATCTTGTGAGAGTTTTTGCGTCAATATTCATCCTACAAGTTATATTTTGTCTCCTTTTATTAAGAATATGAAAGTTGAGTTTTTTTTATCAAAAAATATTTTGAATGAAATTTTTTTGTGTGGGTTTAGCACAAGTTTAACATGAGGAAAAAAATTGTTTATTGTTTTGTAAAAATTTTATGAAAAGTTTTAATATAATTTTAATTGTTAACTAGAATTTTTTTTAGATTTTTCTCATAATTTTAAAGAATTTGAAACATGTTTTCCATGAAAAATATTATTTTTAAAATTTTACGAAAAAGAAGTCTTCAATAAAATAATTTAAATTTGTCGAATTCTTAATTATCGACAAATTACCAAAAATTTTCATGGATTACTTATTTTAAAGCTATTTGTAGCTAATATATTTTTGTTCCATAAAAAAGCAAATTTTCAAGTCTAAAACAATTTAAATAAAATTTTACAAAGCATCAACCTATAAAATTGTAGTAAAAAAGAATTTAAAATTCATTCTTTACTTAATTTATTCAATGTATTTCATACCATCACTCAATGAAACCTCGAATGAAGTAAAGTGAGAAATTTGAAAGTTAAATAGAAAAGTCAAAAAGAAACAAGAAAAAGTTTAAAGTAAACAAAAGTGAAAATAAAGTATGGAAAAAAAACTCTTTCATTTCTTCCTCATCGTCATCATCATAATTAAATCGTATGCATATACATGTTTGCTTGTGTGTGTTACAACCTCTTGAAGCAATTTTTTTTCTTTTTTTATTTTCAAATGATGAAGTTTTTTGCATGTTTCTTTTAAATTTAATTTATGTTTTTCTTCCTTCATGTCTTTTTTTACCTCGCAGTCAGCAAACAACATTTATTTTCATAAATAAGGCAAATGAGATTGAAAGCGAGAAAAGGGAGAAAGAAGAAGAAAAAGTAAGAGAATGAATGAGAATAAACATAAAGATAGAATGGCATTTATGGTAGAAGAAGCATTACATAAAGCAAGCAAATGACTTGATATTCATAAATTCATTTAATGATGTAAAAATAATGAACCACAATTACCCATAGCTGCTTGACTGCTTACGAAAGCTTACATCTTCTATTTATGGTTGAATGTCGCTTTTCTCATTCCGCCAACATCACGCCCATGCAATCTATTGCTGTCAATACATAGAAAGAAAGAGAAAAATGTCACATAAAGGAAAGAAATCTTCTACAACTTGCTCTTGCTTTAGCTTTTTTATGATGATGATGACAACAATGATTGCTGAGGAATTTAAGCAACAACAACAACATCAACATAAGGCAATAGAAAAAGTAAATTTATTTGCCTCCCTTCAACTACTTACTACCTTTCATGCAATATAATTTTATACACACACTCAATTGTTTTCCTTTTTCTTTTCTTTCTTTTGTATTTGGATGCTAAGTAGAAGTTGAGGACACCTATTGTGTGGTTTTATGCATACTCATAAATCTTACTCTTAAGCACTTCAATATCAAGTCAGAAACTATCATGTTTTTTATATTGAAGTTATTTATTTATTTATTTTTATTTTCACTATTTTTGTCAAACTTCATACAGAAAATCTAGGAAAAATAGTGAAGTAAATTTTTCACAGTCGAGATATTCTTGTCTAAACTGAATAGAAAAACGAATTTCAATCTAAAGCTGTCTACATATTACTCTTCTTTTATATAAAAATTCAAATTCAATTTCTTTTACTTTACAATGATATTTATTTGGAAGTAATATAAGCTAGATTTTCTAGGAAAAAAATAGAAAAATTGTTTCATTTGTTTTGTACTGAATGGTTTAATAAGAAATTTCATTGAAATTTTCTTTTAAACAAAATATCATTGAAACAAATAAATATCAAATTTACTGGTAATTTGAATGTTTTGTTGCGCTTTGCTTCATAGAAAAAAATTCTTATTGTTTTAAAATATTTAAAATTTTTTTTGAAATCATGAAGTTAGTTGCAATTTAAAATTGAAATTTCAAATAAACGTAATTTCCAAATTTTCTGTTGTTCTTGTTTCTTAACTCTTTCTTCTTTGAAAAAATATTTTATTTTATTCCAACAAATTCAATTATTTTCAAAATAAATTCTATTGTAGATTTAAAAAAGAATAAACACAAATACGTACTTTGTAGAAAACAAAAACAACTCTTTTCTTTGATTAAAAAAACTTTTATTTAATCATTTTAATTCATTTTCTTACTCTAATATTTTAAATCTTATTTTTCAAACGTTCAAATAGATTTATCTTTTTTAGAATTCTTTAGAAATTAAATAGAAAACATTTTAATAGTATTAAATAAATGATAGTAAGAAGACAACAAAAATGATAATTTCTCAGACAGAATTATTTCTCAAATAATAAATTCACAGTTTCACTGTTTTAAAAGATAAAATTTTTCTTCCTTTGTTTATATGATATCGTTTCAATCATAGTACTTTGACCTCAAATCTCAGAAGACATGAATACTACACGACATATCATTTATTTCAATCTAAATTGCAATTTTATAACAACCACGAAGAAGTATTTCGATTACATTCCTTTACTCGCATATTTTTATCAGATTTCTCATCAAAAAAGTCACTTTACAACTCATGTGAGTATCAAAAGTTCAAAGAATTGAATTTACATTTATATTGAAGTCTTTAACCTTAAATTAACTCAATAAATGCTAAAATATTTCAACCTAGTACAAAAATAAACAATTTCTTTTAGGAAAAAAAATTCTAAAGAAAGCAATGTATTCATGTCAAGCTTATGGTGAATACTTAGAAGATTTACCTAGTTACAAGAGTTAGAAATAATGAAGCACTCAAAAAAGGATTTAAACCTTCCAAGAATAAAACAAAGTTATAAAAGGTAAAGAGTCAACAAGATTCCTAAATAACCCCACAACATTTTTTACTTCCTTTCCTGCTTCTTCTTGCAATTTCGCTTAAATTTTAATTTAAAATGATTCACTCATGTAATCGTTTCATAATAAATTAACAATTATCAATAAATTCCTCATTAATGAATAAAATATTATTTGATGTCAACAATATGACATTATAAAATTAACAAAGCTTTATAAAATGAAAAATTTGTTGCTCACTTGATGGTCGATGAAAAATGATTGGTATCAGTACGAAAATTTTTCATTGTTGTACAGTATGGAGAAAAGTAAAAAAATTTATATTTCCCTAAACATCAACGCAAATAATGACGACCGCCATTATATCGAACTACCATTGTTGTGAAATTTTTCATCTAGCAGCAAAACGATGATGACACATATGCTTCGATACCATAGCACGCCATTTGGGATTCATTTCCTCTTTTACTCCCTTGCTTGCTTTATCTAGTGATGTAGGAGGGAAAAATTTATTGAACGGGTTAGAAAAGACCGCACTCACACACACATAAAGCACATTTGGGTCAAAGTCTTTTGTAACGAGTGCTTCTATGGTTTGTGATGATGATGGTGCACAATACATCATTCCAATGATGCTTGCTCCTTATCTTTGCAAGTATTCATTCATGTCATCACATCATGTCATTATAATGCGCTAAAAGAAGATGTGTGAGTGTAATGAAGAATGAATAATTTGCATCCGAGGTAAAAGCAGACTATTGTCGTGGAATTAATCAAATTTTTGTCTATCTTTTGCACGAGACTGTGTGAAAATTATGCAAAATTTTCAACGCGAAAGAAAAAGTTTGATGAATTGAGAACTGTGAAAATAGATGAGATGGTAATATAGCAAGATAAAGTTGTCTTATTATAAATTTTAATATCGTTTTGGGTGAAATTTTAATGTGATGCATGTTATAAAAGTTTGTTTAAAATATTTATTGTCTTGAAGATTTAAGGTAAAGTAGCTTTATGTTTTAAAATTTGTTGAATAAAATTGTTTGAAAGCTTTAAATTTTTTTTTAAAATAACCGTCATTTAAAATAAAAATTTAAGAATTTTAAATTATTTGAAAAAAAATTGGTTAAGATTTAAATAAAATTTAATTTGGAAATTTTTCCTAATTCAAAATAAAAATATTTGAAATTTGAAAATTAGTTTTAAAATATTTTGAAAATAACGGTCATTTATTTTACAAATATAAAATAATTTCATAGAGTTTAATATTTTGTTGATAGAAATTAAATTTGTACAACTCGAAAAAACATTAACTACTCCAATTTTTTAATATTCTAAATTTTTCAATTTTCAAACACGTATGAAGTTCAAAAATTGATTAATTTAAAAGACTTAATAAGCATTTCTATTCTTCGTCTTTAAACTTTATTTTATTTATCTAATCGATTTCATTTCATCATCTTAAAAATCAATTTTAAAGAGAGAGTTATAAAGAAAACCCCAAAAAATAGAAATTTTTTATTTCTTCTAAAAATTCATAAGATCACAATCAATGTGGTAAAAGTTTGAAGCAATCATCACGTAGTACACATACAACAAGCAAAAACGAGAAAGAGAGAATGAGTTGGAGAGAAGAGAAAGCTTGAGGAAGCACACATGTAGTTTTCTGCATAAGTACACTTTAGTCCCATAAGTAGTATTTAACAAATTGAGTCAGCTGAGCATGCTTGTACTGCTCAGTGCTTGTTCCTGCGGAGAAATCTGATTATGTTATGTTATATGAAATGACTCCCATGATAAATTATTTCCTTTATGCTCTACTTCTGACATGCCTAGCATGCTCGACATATTTTATTCGATCCATTGTAGATCGACATTTAAAACATACAGAAACAAAAAAGGAAAAATCTCTGAATCGTTTGTTAATTTGAAGTTAAATTCGCATGCACGAGAGTGATGTATCATCGAATATATCAATTGCAAACAAAAAGCACATGTGCATAATCAATTGATGATAGAGCGTGCGTTGGGATTGCTTTTATTTTAATTTTACGAGAAAAGTGAATTTGAATGTGATGAATCGAAAATCTACAAGCACTTTGCATTTGATTTTTTTAAAAGAGAATATTTTCTATTTGATAATAATTTTTTTAGACACAAAAAAATATCATAAAGTTAAACGGCCATAATAAATTTAAAATTTACCGAGATGACTAAATATCCAAGATGACAAAATAATTATTTTAATCAATTTACACGTAGTACAATAAATAAAATTGATTTCTCAGCTCGATAGCTTGTACCTTAGATATACTTTAAGATTCTAATTGCTATCAAACTTTAGTTCATTAAGTATCAATTTTATTAAAGTTAACCATAACAACAAAACAACAAAAAACTTTTAAGTCTCATGATTAAACATCACAATAAACCATTGATGACCGAAATTTTCAGCTTTTACAACCTTTTTACTCTACTAAAAATCCCCATTTTCAATCATGAAAGGAAATCTCTTTCTCCTTGCCCCAAAATTTACTTAACAGTGAGCTTGGTAAATTGAAAAGTTTTCACTTCAAAAAACATAAAACTCGCCCACTATCATTTTCTTTCATCTCATGAGATCCATTTGATGATAAAATAAGCTTTTTTCTCCTCTCTCTCTTTTTTATACTGCATGCCACACACATTTTTCACATAATTTTCATAAACTTATGTACATGGTCATAAGTATATGTAAAAAATGATGTCTGACCAGGCTTTTTACAACAATCATAAATTGACTGTAAAAAGAATCTTTCATGGATATGACCAAGGAAGTAAGCATTAAACAGACCAAAAAGCACACAATTCGCTTAATTATGTGAGCTCGGACTAATAATAAAATCAAACAAACCTCAAATTTCACATATACTGAATGAAATGCTTTTGAATGTTTACATTACGAGATATTTACAAATAATTGTGGACTTGCCTAAGAGCACGCAACAAACAGTATGAACTGGTAAATTACAAATTTTCATAAACCACAACCAGTTATATATAATAATCGAGAAGAAAGATTGAGTTGAGCTACATCACAAGGATTTGATTAATGTTGTGAATGTCAAATGTATGATAAAATTACGAATAGAATAAGAAACCAAGAGAGAAAAAAACAATGCTTTAGACATCTACGTGATATTTATTCAATGGTTTTATTTGTGGGAGACCTTTTAGCATGCATCTCCATCACCATATTACACATTACATTTTACTCCATTCTCAGCAATAGCTCTTCTCATTTGTCGGTTTTTTGGGCTTTTTGTCTAATTTTTCTCTCTTTAACAAATATCATAGGACCACATGTATTGTGAATAAAATTGAAATTGGCAGATATTTGATACTTATTGTATTTATCTATATGATTTTTGTTGTTTCACATACCAATATGTGTATATGTGGTTGAAGGTTAAAATTGCATTCCATTTCATGATAGCAACCAAAATATGTGAAGACAAAAATTCATCAAAATTGAATTAACTATGAAAAACCACTCCCTTCGAAAAACATATATTTATAACGTTACTGACTGCTATGACAACAACAACGACATCACGTATGTCAATAATGCAGCATTATTGAGCGAGCAAGCAAGCTATCCACCAAAGTATTGTTATTATTTAGCTTCCGTCATCATCATCATGCTTATACACTCTCTCGCTCAACTCATCCTCGGATTTTCTTTTTTTTCTTATTGTGTATTTTGTTGCTGTTGGTAACATAATGTAGAATAAATTCGAGGGATATAAATTTGAAATTGATTATTTTTAACGACATTTTTATTTTTGAAATTTTTTGCCGTTATTTTTAGAAAAAAAATTTAATTAAATAAATTAAAACTCTTTTTGCCACAAAAAAAATTCCATATGTATTTACTTGCCAGAACTGGTAAATTTTTGTAATGTTATGGAAAAAAAAAATAAAAACAACCCGCGAGTGAACAAAGATGAGCAGTGAAATTGTGTCAGTAAGTGCGCAAGTTAGCTTATTTTTGAATGTGTATTTTATTCATTTCACATCTGTGCATTAAACATGTGTTGCTAAAATAAGAGTCAAACAGGACTGAAAGCAAACTTCCTTTATTTCTTTAAATTCATTCAGTGAGGGTTAAAAATAAGCGAATTAGCTAAGAAAAAAAAATTCCCACGCTTTAATTAAATTTTAAAAATATTTGCGAAAAAAGCTCAAATTACATTCAACGTGATGATGTGCATGATGATTCACGGGAAATGGTAGAGAAAAAGAGGCATAAAGTGAACAGTAAAAGCCAATTTAAAAGTATAATTAATTAACGTGCGGGAGTTTTAATTACCGCTCGCTTTTTCTCTTTTATTTCATGCAAACAAGAAGCTTCCGCGTATTTAATTAATAATGATCGCTACGTGTGTCAAATTTTGAAAATTTGAGCTTTTATTATTCTTCAATATTGTCCAATATCCAGTTCATGTAAAATTTAACGTCTGTATAGATGCCTGGATAGCCTTGAATACCTCGTCCGCAATCAGAATGACCTGACGCAACAATTCCCATTTGAACAGCTTTTAATGTTCCATCTACTATTACATAATTAATCAATGGTCCTGTCAAAGAAAGTTTTTTTTAAGAAAGTCAAATTTTCAAGTCAAGTTAATTATATTTACCTCCACTATCACCTATAATATACAAAAAAGAAGAGAGAAAGTCATGTAAGTCATCAATTCAGACGAGTGAAGGTTAATTTATCAAACCTTTACAACTATCAATGATCCCTTCGCCTCCATAGCATGTGTGACCCTCAGCGAGTTGAATCACTGAACGATGAAATGATTGACATGTTTCTCTGGAAACCTTTGGCACGAGAATTTTAAGAAGAGTGTCTGAATCACGACCACTCTCTGTTAAACCGAATCCTGTAACTGTGTACTTGTTTGAAAGAACTTGATACATTTTCTGGTTAACTGGCAAACAAATTGGAATCACTGCAAAATGTTATTTATTAATTAAAATTCTTTAGAAATCAAAATGCAAAAATTTAAACAAAAACTTGTAAATGTTGTTTATATTTCTTAGTGTGCGAAATAAAATGATAATTTCTTTGGAAGTAGATTCTATTTAACAAGGATGTTCATGTTTTAGTTTCTATTCATTATTATTGTTGAATTTCAATAGTTACATGCCTAGTAATTATTTATAATTAAATCAAAGTTTAAGAAAACTCTTTTAATTGTATCAGTAAAATTTTCGAAAATTTTTTAACCGTTATTTTTTAAAAAATTTCTAATAAACTGCAAACAAGCTATGAATAATATTGTTTGATATGTGTAAATTGAGAGTCACTCAACAACAAAGTTTCACAATGAAACATAAAAACAAGCAAAAAATTCTACTCACCACTTTGACTAATCTCAGCATCTCGTGCCATTCTAACTAACCCAATATCGTTGCTAAAGCGTGGATTGTTATACAATGAGTGCGGTATCAGACGTTCAATCTCTATATCTTGGACAGGTGGATTACAGTCACTTTTGCCTGTGTCATCGTCATGTTGACAGTCAGGATCTGTTGTTAGATCATATTCACCTAGTCTGACTGCAACAATCTCGTAGCGAGCAGGCAATTGTGTAATACAATGTGCACAGGTCAATGCATAGCGAGTAGAGATTAGCGAACTAGCGCACGTATATTTGAAAATACGTCCAATTTTATATTTTATCAGTGCATGCCATGGAAATTCTCTTAGATCAGCTCTTTCACCACCAACAATACGACGGCTAGCGTCTACCTTGCCACACTTTTCAATATTGAGTAGGCTTAAACCACGTCGTACTCGAAATCTCTCATCAATGTCAAAATTCATTTCATCATTCATTGTTTGATTCACATAACTCTCAGGACAGCAAATTCCATCATCTTTTTCAATCTGATTGGAATGCAATTCAGTAGAGCACTTAATTTGCTCTAGAAAGATCTCTTGTTGCTTTGACAATGGTCGTGGTGCGTCTCTATAGAGAGTGCAATGCTCTAGCAATACACAACGACCTAGCTCATTTGGCAATTGACATGACTTCAATTTTTCATCATTATTCGATTGTACTTCGCCAATCGCCGATTTTATCCAACTTAATTGCTGCTCAACGTCCGTAAAAACGTATGGCTTACTCTCATCGAAGGCTTGTTCTGTTCGTATAGCAGTTGATGTGAAGCCTTTTAATGAATATTGCTGTCTGAGTGTATCATAGTTTAGAATGATTGCTCCAATGAATGTATTATAAGCTGCTGATCCATTATTCAATTGAATGTTTGCACAAAACTGTCCCGTCGTCAAATCTGTAAACTGTTGTTGGAAAAATTCACTGCATTGATTGTCGTTAATGAAAGCTATTCTTCCGTATTTAAATTCACTCTCTTCATTCTTCATTATTGCAATTGTTGACTTCGAATCACTTGCTGTTGACACATCTAGACAAACGGCCGATGCTACATTATTCACCTCCGTTGCAAGCTCAATTATAGCAATGTCATTAGCAAACTTTGGTTGATTGTAGTTTAGATGAATTAAAATCTTCGATGGTGCATATTCTTCGCTATCAATCTCAGCATGTGAACTAAAGATAGAGAAAAATCGATTAATTAATTTTGTCATATGAAATTTAATTATTTTCTTGAGCACTCAACGTGACAGTTTATTGAAAGCATGCAGTTTTTCATTTTTCAATTAAAATTCAAGTATGCTTGTGAGAAGAAACCATTAGCTGTAACTAAAGTTCTCTTTTCTATAAAATAAATTGATTGAATAGGTGAAGAATGAAGCATAGTGCTTAATTGAATTCTTCTGCTAATTGATATGTCATAGTCAAGGAGTAGAAACAAAAGACTGTCGAGTACTTTTTTGTTTACATTTTTTAAGGAAAATCTTAATTTGTATTGTTGGCTTAAAACAATCGAACCAAGATTAAACAGTCGATTAAATGTTTCCAATTTGGAGCTTTTTAAAATATTTTGTATTCTTGGTTTTCATCCCTTGATTATAGCTATAAAAATTCCACTGAAAAACTTTAATCGATATTTAAAGAAAAATATGTGCATGAGACTTTCATAAAATGCATTTTCATTTTTCTGTCTCAATTTTCTTTAATCCAATTGCATTTTTCATCGAACATTGAACTCAGAAATATTTATTCAATATCAAAAAATTGCCAATTTTGGCATCAACAATACCAGACGTACAATTGCATTTTTTAGCATCAGAACTTTTCCATCAACACACGATAAAATATAGAAAAGAGATTAACCTAAATTACTCTGTAATCATTCATGAGTGTGACTCGAACATCTGTTACTATTCTAAAACTGCATACAGCAAAAAAAAATGCAGCAGTTAGGATTGGAAACTATTGTGCTGTACTCAGAGCTGTTTCTTCGAAATTCGACGAATTTTATGACAATTTGAAATTTTAGAAACTTCCATTAAGTTTCTAAGCCTTTAAAAATTATAGTCAAAAAATGAAAAAAGTTAACTCACAGTGAAACATTCGCAGGTAAAGCTGCAACACAATGTGCTGGCAATATGATATGCTTTGATGATATGACAATACCGAGACATTTTGCTTCATACAAAACACCACCAAGTCTGTCATGCTTGAACCAAAGCTCAGCGATCCACTTAAATGGCGCTTCATTTTCTCTCAATTTTCCGCAATCACTCGTGATTGTCTCTGTTGGTGTTCTTAGAGTTACGGGTGGTGGTGTCTGTTGCTCAGTATGAATGAATGAAGTTGGCCTTGTTGTTGAAGGTGGTGGTGCTGATATGACAGGAAGAGTAACTGCTGGGGTTACGCCAAAATCAACATTTTGTATATTGCAACACACCATATGCGAATTAATTGCAAGTCCGCATTGACTTTCACGCAAAAATTTGGCAACAGCTGGATTTGTAAGGTGGTCATTATTAATCAATGCTGTCATAATTGATACACAATATCTAACATTAACACATGCACCAGCCAAATTGTCAGGCGTAACACAATCTGGTTCAACTGAAATGAAAAAATTAAAATCATAAATGCAATAAACAAGTTTTTCATTTTATATCAAACATGCAAGCAATTTCTTCTGTTATGTTTGAGTTTGTGCATTTGCTTTTTGCTTGCTGGCAGGTAAAGAAGTTATTTTGTTTACAGTTATTTAAATTTAGTTGCACTTTGAATGATGCAATGCAGTATTGTATTTTTATTATGTTTCTTTCTTATGAATTCATAAAAGGAAAATTAAATTTTTTTGCAAAGGAAATTTTATGGTTTGAAGAATTTAATTAAAAAGTTTGATATATAGTTTTTAAACAAAGTCAGAAATTATTTTGGTATTTAAGATGCAATTACCCTGAATACAAAAGATTCTTATTTAATTAAAAATAAATCGTTAAATAACTAAATTTTCATCAAAATAAAGTAAATCAACAAATAGATTTTGAACAAATCTAAAAATCAACAGTGACAAATTATGATTCAAATTTCAAATGATAATTTATGCAATATTTGAATTGAAACAAAATAAATGCAATAACTAGAAAGAAGTAATTTTTTCCCATTACAATCTCAAACTATTAATCTTTAATGATTTAAATAATTCTCAAAAAAGCAAATGTAGAGAAGAAAAATTTTCAGGTAAAAACATCATAAATTGGAATTGATTTCAAAGAAATAAAATAAAAACAAAAAACTTACCTTGAGCGTCACATATGATTAAAATTACAAGTACTAGTGATAACGCTCCGATGACTTTCGACATCGTGACACTTGACATTGAAAATCTTTACTTGGAATTCCCAAATAATGATGCACGCTTATCAAACAGAGTTTTACGCAGAAAAAAGTTTATCAAAGTGTAATGAAAAATGCACTTAACTCAAATTAAACTTTAACAGTAGAGCAAACTTTTAATTATTATTAACTTAACTTATATGAGAATTATAAAAAGTTTCTCAAACAATAAAAAAGCAGAAACTTTAGCGATGAGTTTCAAATGATAACTGAATGCTGATGTAAAGAAACAAAATAAAAAGAAAAAAGAGAGAGCGAAAAAAAAAGATTCTCATTCTTAATTAAGTAAACAAGCTAAAAAGTTTGAGTAGAAAAAAATAAAAACAAATTCAGAGAGATGAGAGATTTCTCACATTCATTAAGTTTTTTTTGTTTTCTCTCTTTTTTATTTTGTTGTTATTCGATTTTATGAGAATTAATGAAGATTCGATTGTGAGAATTTTTGAGAGTGAATCAATTGGGAAATTACTGAATACTCGTGAGATTCAGACTTATTCATTCTAGTTTGATCCTCTTTAAAATCTAATATAAATGTTTAATTGAGTTTCTTCTTTCACAATAGAATGCTGTCAGTGTCGTTTGCCTTTTGGGAATCAATTACTTACATTTGTATTTTATTCAATTCATATGTTGTTATGAGAATATGGAAAAATTCATAAAAATATTTTTAAATCAATGTTAACAAGAAATTCTTTTGGGAATCACAATGACGATAAAATTTTATTTCAGGTTTTTGACTTAACATGAGAATATGACTACTGGCAAAATTTTACTCTTGATGAATCAGAAATGTTTTTTGGTGTTCACCAGAAATGTCTTTTAAATAATGGAATTTGAAATTGAATAGGATATGAAATATAATAATTTAATTATTTTAGTGTCTGATTTAATTCAAATAAAAATTTTGATTACATTATGCCAGGCCAGTGCACTTAAAAAAAGAAGCAAATAAAAGCATTTTTAAGTACAAATAAGTACAAAACCAGTGACCAAGTACCCGTTTGGCAGATCGGGGTACTTAAGCGCATTTTTGATGCCTAGATCAGTGTTTGTTACAAATTACAGAATTATCAGATTCATTTTAATAAAAATAGGTCCGCAATTTAAAATATATGGATCGAGTTAATTTTTTATTGTATGAGAAATTAGTCCGTAAAGTCTCGGTATATTAAATATAAATTTAATTTTTGTAAAACACTTAGTTTCAAATGATATAATAAATTTAAATTGTGGTAAATATCAATCATTTAGCAGAAACTCTTTATTTTGTTTTAATTGTTTATATGGAAATATAATTCATGAAAACTCGAGTTATGTAACTGTTACGAGCGATTCTTAATCGTTTGACCGTTTGACTTTCCGATTTCTTTGTAAAATATTTTGTTTGATTGATTGTAAAATAACGGTCGAGTCGAATTCAAACTACATGTGTTGCGCAACAATCGTTTCAACATTTTATCGCATGGTAAATTTTGCGCAACAAAAAATTTATAAACAAATTTTCAATATGAAAAAGTAATTTGCAATTTCCCAAGTTATATGACTAGTGAGAAATATAAATAAGCGTCGCCGCACTAACATTTTAGCACAAATCTAACACAAAAAACCTGAAGTCGCTAGCTATTGTAGTTTTCGAGATCTCAGAGGGACACCCGACCGAACAGCCGAACAGCCAGCCAGCCGAACAAAGTGAATGTATAAGCTGCATTGTTGTTCCAAAAATGCGCTAAAAAGCTACAAAATGCGTTTCACCCTTTGACTCTAGCTGCTTTCATTGTTGAGAAATCAAGAAAAGAAGTTAGAAAAAATAGCAAATTTTTTATTGGGTTTCGAACTTTGTTTATAAAATAATACTATACATGTATATATGATTTCAATATGAACTTCCTTCGAATTGCCTACTACATCACTGGGTACCCTCCCGTAGCAATTTCCATATGACATTTTGCTATATTTAAATTACTAAAAAATTTTCATATGGGACATATTATATACCGTTGGAAAGGTTTTTCATGAACTTTCTGAATAATTATCATAGAAAACATTCGTCAATGAAAATTTTTACTTAGAATAAAATGAAAATTTGGAATTATTTTCTTTGTTATCATTTGTCAATCGTGGTAGAGAGCTTGTGAATCAAATTATGAGCATCTATAAATAACTTTCAAAGGCTCAACTTTAGTCACTTAAGAAATACATTATAATGAAAAGAGTTTCCTGGAAAAATACAATTTTAATATTTAACAAGCATTCGCATTTCATTTTATTCTCCCCATTTTTGCTTTTCGTTTATTATATGCAAAATTCAATCAAGCTTATTCAATTTCTAAATATGAATTTTGATTTAATTTTGTTATTAAAAAGGGGAGAGAAAATAAAAGAAGGGAAGATTCATACAAAAACAGGATAAAATGCCAATATCTAACCCTTCATAAGAAGAAGAAGTAGGAAATGTTTGGGAAATGTTAAACTCTTCCTAATTGCATCAATTAAATTTTTAATTAAATTTTTTGTTTACGTAACGAAAAATAACATTTCAAAAAAAGTAGGATTAAAAAATTGATGATTTTCACTTATTCTGCTTTATTGAATTAAATTTTTTGTAAAAAACTGAGTTGAAACCATAATTAACCAAAAGTCGATTCTGTATAAAAACCTAAATTCTTTTTGTTGTGGTTTTTTCAAGAAAGATTTTTAATCTTAAATACGGCATAAGTAAAAGAAATTCTTTTAATGAAAAATTGTTTTAAAAATTGAAAATTCATTCAGTTATTTCCATAAATTTTTTCATAAAATCAAAGATGAAGCAAGGTAGAGATATTCCGATTTATCTACTTGATTTGAAATTTCAAATAAATGTCATTTTTTAATACAATTTGTGTGACTTCTTAGAAAAAGGATTTTTTTAAGAGATTCAAAAGTTAAGAAGCATCATGATATAACAGAATTTTGTTTCTTTAATGTAAATTTATTCTTTGGTTAATTCTTGTTTTTGAAAAATGTCGATCAAATCAATATTTTGTTTTTACAACAATTTTTGTTGAATAGTTTAATTTATAAAATTAAGGAATTCAAAAGTAAACAAATCAAAACTCTGTTAATAAAAAAATTAAATAAAAATTCACATTTCAAGATATTGATATCGAAATTTCTCGGGAATTTTGACCCTATAAATTTCAGATCTCTACCATATAAATGTATTTTATCAAAATGCCTTTACCTTGATTAAGAGATTAAAAAAAACAAATTTACACATGTGCAATTTTTCCACAGTTCTATCACAACAGCAAAAGAAAAAATTGAAACTCACAACCTGTCTTAAAATTAAAAAAGAGAAAGACAAGAAATTTTTTCTTCCTCAACAACATCTAATTAAAACTTTCTCATTCATTCCCATCATCCATGTAAGGTGTGTATATATAGCAATATAATGGAAGAATGAGAGAGTTGCAGAAAGCCACAAACTCTCACCACGAGGTTTTTATGTTTTAAATGTAGCAAACAAAAACTGCACACAACCGCAAAAAAAACAAACTTTTTTAAAGCTCAATGCTCCCTTAAAAATGCGACACAAAAAAATATTTTTTTCTTTATTCATATGTAAAAGAATTTAATTTCTCTGTACTTATGTATTGTTATGTTAAGGTAAAACTTTATTGCCGGTATGTCGACAAGCTTTTTTTTCTTCTGGGTAAAATTGTTGTTGTGAAACCTTTCAAATTAGCAATATTCACAATGCAGCAATAAGAAATTTTCCTTTAAAGCATCAATGTATGCGTGGTTTCAAATAAAGACATGAGAATTTAAAGGAAGAAAATGTTATAAAAATCTGTTGCATGAAACATTCATTGATGTGATGACATAAAAAATGAAAATTTTTATTGGAAATTTCAGAACATTTTCCATAATGTTTTGCTATAAAATTTCAAAAACATTGTGAAAAACATTGAAACATAGAGCTGCAGAAAAACTTTCATTCACCCTCTTTTCCAGTCCATTCTCGTGGATCCCTTTCACAAGTATATTGTCTCGTGAAGCGAACGGATGGTAGAGTGTGTTACGTGCGATAAAAATTTTTGTAACATAGAAAAAAACTCTGTGAAATTAAGAGATGAAAGAAAAAAATTATAAATTAATGAAGTTTACACTTTAAATAAATTAATTGGATTTGTGCTTCGCGTATTTCAGCCATTTATGTGATCTTTCTACTGATTAAAATTTATGCACGTACAATTTTTTACATAGAAAGTTAAAAAGAGAGAAAATGTTAAAGTTAAAGTGCGGAAAAGTTGATTAAATTTATTTTATATATTTTTTGGCAAATGTGAAAATTGTTGCTGAAAAAAGTGAAACATATAAAAATGTAAATTTTATTTCATCACATAAAGAAAAGAGTAAAATAGATATTATTAAAGAAATTTTCTGCTCATCTTCAATTTTGCAAACCCGGGCAAAGAAGAGAAGAGAAAAATGTGAAGTGAATTTTTGCCTTTTTTTCGCAGAAAAAAAAAACCGAAAAATATTTTTTGATGTGCGTAAAAACATGAGAGAGAGTGTATAAGAACCCTATGTAATTCGAGAAAGTGAATTTGGGATTAAAGCGAAGAGAGATAAATAAATCAATAAAAGCACAAAGTTTTGGATACACACAGCTTTAAAAAGAAATAAAGATAAGGTAAAAGAAAAAAATTTCTTCGTTACCTTTTTTTACGAAACAGGAAAAGGAAGTAAATGAAATAGATTTATTGATAAAATTTAAAAAGGTGATTTTTGACTGTAAAGAACAAGAGAAGCACAAATAAAAAAAGGGTTGTGAATCTTGAAAAGTGAAAAAAATGAGCGTCAAATTAAGAAAAATTAATCAGTTGAGCGTGTGAAATTTATTTGCTTTTGCCTCTATTCGTCTGACATTGAAGTTATTTTTCCCTAAAGGCCTCTTGAATTAAAACGAAACAGAGAAAGCGAAAAAAATATTCCACGCCAGATAACAGTGTAATTTATGGCATTGAGTAAATTATTTTGTGACATGGTTAAATTATACGCTTGTGACTGTAATGAGATTTCATTTTTCATTGATTTAAATTGAGTTGATTTTAATTGTTTGAGTTTTTAATGCATTTTTATCATCTTTTGCAAATTGATGTGCAAACATTTAATTAGAAAATAGAATATTATAAGTTTAGAATGTTTTAAACTCTTATGGAAAATTTTTTGAAAGTTTGAGTTTTGAAAAAGTATTTTTTTCCTTAAAAAAGCTTTCAACATTAAACATTTCGTTGTTAGCTCTTTATTGAAAAAATTAGTGCTTTTAATTATCTAACTGTATGCAGTAAATAGCTCATCATAAGCATCTCAATGAATTTTTTATCATTTCATTGCAAATGAATGTTCATGAATGTGAAATTCTCTTTTTATTTTCCTATATTATGGCATTAATCGCTTTAACAACATATTGTGTATTTTTTAAATGAACTTCCTGTCCCTATTGCTTTTACTTTTTTCTTCTTTTCTATACAAAATCATCCCCAACAGCAGTATTTCATTAAATATGTATATTTAACATAAATACATAGCACGTCGTTCATGTAAAGTTAAAATGAACCTTTCAACATCATCAAAATCAATCTCATGCATAGATGGAACTTACATCAACATTGCTTGCTTTTATGCTCCCTCTTGTTCAATGTTTATTACATACATACAAATAGCCAATATTAAATTCAATATGTTGATCAATGATAGGAGGGGAGAACTATTTGTAGAGTAAGAAAAATTTGTTATTTTATTAGCTACCTATGTATCAAGAAAATAACAGAAAAATTGAATTTTTTATAATTACAGCGCGTTTTGATTGAAAAATTTGTTTTTTTTTAGTAAATAAAATTAAGAAATTGAAATCCATTTTATTTTATAAATATTTTAAATAATTCAAATTAAATCGTTATCTTGTAACAAAAATATATAAGAAAAAGAAATAGAAAACATAAAGAAGTTCTTGTAACTTAGGAAAAAGCCGATCAGATGAAAAAATTTAAACAATTTTGATAAAGAACAATTTCTGTCAATATTAACATAAAATTTAATCTTAGAAACTTTTTAATGTTATTTTCATTATTGACTTTATTGTTGCTTTCATTTTACTTTTCGTCCTGACATTTTTAAATTCCCAAGCCAGAATTAAAAAATTCTATTATTCCTTTAAAATCAAAAAAGATAAGATAAGATAAAAAAGCCGTAGGTTGATGAATGAAATGTTAATCGTAACAAAGGTAAAAAGAATTTGTAAAGAAATATAATTAGGATCAAATTGCTAGAAGGAAAGAACAAGAAAACTTTTTTTTCGTAATATAGCTTATCAAATCGTCTGTGAAAATTGTTTAAGGATAAGATTGCGATAATTGGATAATTGAGTGCATTTTTTTGACATTTGTCTATTCTCTATCTGTTGTGTGGGTGTTGGTCCATTTCAGTACTTCATAAGACAACAGGCGAAGCTATAAAAAATCTATAGCCTGCCACAATACTTACCTTATCGCCCTTTGTAAATATAATTTTATATATTCGTCCATCAAAATGACCTAAATAAGCAATAAAAAAGAAGCCAAAAAGAAACATAAAATTGAATCACATAACCAGCGTCCACTTTTCGCGCCATCATTATCACTGTCAATTCACTCTTTTATATTTTTCAATTTACACATTGTGAAAAAATTCAACAAGAGAAAAATTAAATTTTTAGAAGAAATGAAATGACGAGACAAACATTGTCGATAATGCTAAGGGGAGCAGCGAGCAAACGAGCACGGAAAAAAAGTTTCCATCTCATTGCATATTATAGCACAATAGAAATTGATATAGACATAACATTCATCCATCTATCGACGCACATACATGAATTCGAACATAAATTCTTAATATTGGGTCATTTCACGTCTATTCGACTCATTTTTTATGCACAAATGAAGGGCGTCAGTTCTACCGATGATGATATTATCAGCTGAATGATGTTGAGATGTGATATATCAACTATGCTGATGGTCGGGATCGAATTGAATTAATCTCATTATTATGAGGCAATTTGCTATTGGGTTCTTACTTTGACTTTTTTATCCCACTCAATCGGCCTCTGCCTATCGAGATAATTCACATCAAGAAAATCCTTTCAACTTTATCAATTTCCTTAAAATATTTCATCCCTTTCGCTCAACAATAAATCGATTCGAAAATAGGAAAATAAATAAAAAATTCCTTTGGACCTTCTTGCTCCATCCCTTCCTTTGTTACTTTTTTGCTGCCCTTTTTTTATTCTTTCTTTATTTTGGCTATACAATAAATTAAAAATTTGTTCCTCCTCAAAGGGCTTTTTTGGATTTCATTTCGCCAAAACTTTCTTTTTTTCGGCTCGTTCACTCTCCACTCAAAAACATTCAACGATGGAGAGTAAAAAAATCATTATAAAAAAAACTTTTTCTCTCCTCTTTGTACTTTTTTCAATTCTTCAATTCAGGTTGAATAGAAAGGAATAAGTTTTTCTTCTTTTGCAAAGGAAAATAAAAATAAATTTGTTGAGGCATTTTTAAATAAAGAAATTTCTTTCTATCGTATTTGTGGTTTATTTTTTCAGTTTTCTTCTTAAAAAAAGATTTTTTTCCAAATAAGGAATTTCGATTTCCTTTGATGTTAGCTGATTGAAGTTGGAAAACAATTTATAAAGTCGTTAAAGGTTGATTTGATTGAAAATGCCATTGGCACATTACTGGAAAATTTCCCATCAATGTAGAATAATGTCACAAACAGCATGATAGCTGCTCATTCACAGTTGGAGACAAAACATTCAAATTCGATAATTATCATGACGTAAATGAGCAAATTTAACACAACATTTGTGGCTCTGTTTTAGTTCATAGAGATTATTTTTACTCTCATGGGAAGTCTTTAAGCAACATAAGTGCGAAAAATTCATTTCAACCCTCATCACATTGTTTAAAAGTTTTAATAGAGACCATTGACGTAAACAGCTTAATGAAATAGGCCTTTCGCAAAAAGATATTCATTTCTCAATTTACCTCGCGAGAATTTGCGTCATTGTTAAATTTGAGTATAAATGAATGATAAAAAAATTGATTGATTGATGATGCGGATTGGAAGAGTGTATTCATTGATACTGATAATATTTGACAATAATTTTCCTTTAAAGCTAATATTGAAAAAAAAAACTATTTCAATTATAGAGTTACAATTTTTAAAAATTATAATTTAAAGGATTTTTGATTTTTAAATTTTCAAACTAAAATTTTAACCGTTTTTCAAGACAAAAATTTTTAAAGAAATTTTATTATTTAATAAAAGTGTTTTCAAGTGATGACACAAGAAATCCCTTAATTTTTAATGGAAAAATATTTTTTTCTTCATCCTCTTAGCGCGTCCTTGAGTAACAAGAAGATATTAATCTTAAAATGGAATTAAAAATTCTATGAAGAAAAGGCAGACAACAAATAAAACAACGCCTCAAATAAAAAAAAAAAAAAAAAGGTCGTTTTTAATCGAATCTTAGAAAAAACCATTATCAGTGAATGGAAAACATCCCACGAAAATAAAATTAAAATAAATGAAATAATTGTCAAAAATAGTAAACATTCGTCCATTTATCTCGATCTGTTTAAAGGAACACTCAATTTTTGAGGCAATGTTGGCTTTAACAAAAGAATTTTCACATTACCAGAATCATTTATAAAATTTAATTAGGATGTTAGAAAGAGTGAAATTTTTTTATAGTATTTTTGTCCTATCACAGTTGAAGTCCACATGAAGTGGTGAATTTTACCAGATTTTTCCATTTCGTACTTAATTACTTTTATATTTGTAGGCTAGAAGGTCAGCAGCTGTCAAAGCAACCTAAAAGGTAAAACGTTTTATGCATATAAATGAAAGGGTTTTATTGCCTGACATAAAAACTTTAGTTATTATTTCATTAAATTTGATATCCTCTTTTTAGCAGTATTTTGACTCGTCTTGACAGTTATGTTAAGTTTGTTCTTTGTTATAACAAAGTTTCTACTTTTACATATTACATTCATACCCCGTTCAACAATAAATACAATTAATGAATGAATTTGAGAACATGCGGTAAAAGAAACTTTCATTCTTTCCATTCTTTTTCGGCCATAGAAAAAATAAAATAAAGAAAACTTTTTAGATTCTGTTGAAAATTCGAAACAAATGAATTTGATGTGGAAGAAAGAAAAAGTTTTGGGTATATTTTTTAGGTAATTGTTGCGAGTTCTTATTTTTATCTATCATCTCTTTTCTACTTATTTCTTTATTTTGATGTGATGAAGAAAAAGTCATTGAAAGTAAAGTTTTTTTGTGTTTATTTGTCTGGTTGAAATTTCAAACTTTTTGTTTACTCAACTAATTGTTATTGAATGGAGTTGTTTGTTGCCTAAGTAATTCAGAGTTAGAAAATGATAATTGGTTTTGTTAATTGTTTTAAAATTTAGCAGAGGTATTAGTAATGAGAAAAATTTATGAAAAAGTATGAAGTAATTAAATGTTTGGAAATTTGTTACTAATGATAGAAATTCATTATCGCAAATTCTCTAGAAAATTTAAAAAATAGATAAAGTTATTGAGCCTACATAATGAAATAATTATGATAAAATAAAATACAATCAATTACATCAATTATCAAAAATATAGTTAAAAAGAACTCTGAATAGTTTAAAGGCGAAAATTCAATCCTAATTCTAATAAACCTTTAGTTACGAATTTTAATTATCCAGTTGAAGTCTCTATGTAAACTACTTTACTGATATTTTGATTATGACAAATGTAGGTTAATGAATAAATCAAACGATTGAAATTCGATATTATAATAAAAAAATTCATTCAAATTTTGCTCATTCA